>JAJEJO010000449.1:745822-852699 GCA_020662805.1 Glaucomys volans | reverse complement strand
AGCTTGTTTGAAACTCTGGAAAGCCCTCTATCAATTGAAAAGGTACAACTTTCAACAATGAAAGATGGTGGAAAGAGGCAAACACCTTTGCCCATGTTCATGTGCGATTACATGAATGGTGTGACTCTACATTGTGTATAGCCAGAGAAATGAGCTGTACTTCGTTTGTGTACAGTGAATCAACATGCATTCTGCTGTCATGTGTAACTAAATTGAACAAACAATAATAAAAAAATTGAATGATTACCTCCATCAATAAAGTTTAAAGTAGCTTCCACATCCACTCATATTTTAAACTTAATTCTCTTTTGCAAATGTCTTTGACCCTTGCCCTCATGCTCTATCTACTCTTAATTCAAGTGTGATCTCCTGGTGGAAGCTTTCTTGACCTCTGATTTAAATTTACCCTCACACCCCTAATCTCATGGCCTCTCTCTGCATCTCAGCTTTATTTTTCTGGATTGTACTATCATCATCTGATATTTTATATATTTTGCTAATCATTATTTATTTCCATCTCTCTCTTCATTTTAAACTATAAATTCAAGTAAAAAATATTTTTTTTCTGTTTTGGAATTGACTTACATTTAGCACGTCAAAAAATTCTAGATACATAGTATATAGTAAATAAATGTTTCTTGAGTGAATTGACTTTTTTCCTTATCAATATTGACCTGGTACTCACACTAACGTCAGTTCTACTAATGATGTTTAAATTAGTTTTTAATATGCCACTTATGTTCAATTTATAACAGTTTTTTCGAGAAAACAGGTCAGAAAAATTTTGCTTCCCAGATTTTTCTTGCCTTCAACAATAATACTTTAGTGCTTGAAAGAATTAAAATTGAATTATACATTATATGAGGTTAGGTTTGTTTCTGCGGATAATTATTTCAACTAAAATTATTTAAATTCTCTTGTCAAGTCATACCAATAATTAAACATGGTGAACCATAAGCTAAATATTTCACTATTAAAAACTTTTTGTCTTTCTAGCAAACCAGTTAGAAAGTAACATAGAGGACAGGTATTCACATTAAAATTCAAAGACAAAAAATACAAACAATACCAAGAAGTAAGCAGTATAGAGAAGAGAAGTGAGTTTTACGAAGAAAAAAATAACACAAAACTCTACTGGGAGAGATAGAGGAAGAATTAAATAAAAGAGACATACTGTATATATTGTGTGACTTGAATGAAGGCCCTATCTTGTTGAGATTTTAATTCTTCTCAAAGTAATACAAAATTATTCAATAAAATTTCAATTTAGAAGCTCCATATAACACAGAGTGGAGACCATGTGAAGAGACAATGAGAGAGCCATCATCTGTAAGCAAGGGAAGCAGAGCAGAGCAACCCTCCCCATACCATGACCTTGTACTTACAGTCTCTAGAATTGTGACATAAATTTCTATTCTTAAAAAAAAAAAAAACAAAACAATAAAACAAAAAAAGAAAAAACAAAAAAATTTTGAAAAAAAAATGGAGATATGGAAATAATAGGAAAGGCAAACCAGTATTATTTGGGAAAAGAAAGGAGTGGAACACTGCTTTTAAGAATATTAAAAAGAATTATTGTTCAATATGTTATAATTTAAGACTATATAAGATGAGCATAAGAACAGACAAGCAGATTACAAGAGAGATAAACTCAGTGATATCTGAGAAATTAATATTTAGATATCATGAAGTACTAGTGATTTAGTCAATCGATGAAATTAGAAAAATGGCTATTTGAAACTAAGTAAATCTCCACCGTGTCCTACAAGTGCTTTGCTCTCTTCCTCACCCAAATCAGATAAAACAGAAAAAAATTCCTTTGATAAGAATGATACATTATAGAATAAAATCTAATCATTAGAAGAGATCACCAAAGAAAGGATTAGAGAAAATATTGCCAAATAAAAACTTTAAAACTTGGGTTTTTTTGACTCATCGTTAATAACATTCCAGGACAATCAACAATCTAAGGAAATATTTCACACATATATGATCAAGGAGTAATATTTAATATAATAAAATCTTAAAATGTCAAGAAGGAAACACATACGTTGTTCTGATGTTCATATACCTCAGAAACCAACATAAACTGAGCATTCATACATATATCATTAGTTCAAAGATAATTCTAAAATTGTTAATAATAAAAAAGTAATGTCCCGTAAAAATTTTTTATTTCATCAAGATGGAGTAAGAGAATTAGTTTTACTTAAATCTCTTTAAAACTGACTTTTAAAAGAAAACACTAATATGTATATATATATTTTCATCCTTACTTTCCCAGAGGGAGTATCCCAAATAAACTGCAATGTTCTTTACACCTAGTTTAAACTCAGCCTGGAATCTTACATTACCCTCATTGATGGTAACAGCACATGTGTGATATTTCCACCTCCAGTATTTGGTGACATAGATACCCTATTGATCTTTCAACAGAAAACAAGAAGAGAAAAGAAAACAAAATACCCCCTGAAACAAATATAAAGTGGTAGCAAAACAACAACAAAAAACAAAACCCTCCAAACAATTAAGAATAATTTTAAATGTATCATTAAATTTGTGCAAAGTTAATTCACAGAGGCTAAATACAAAGGGAAACTGGAAACCTGAGAGGTGAACCAAGCATAAAGACCTTGGTTTTTCCAAATGGTAATGACTTTGGCCTTCTGCTGTGTTGGCTCTCTCAGTGGATTGGTACACAGAATGCCTGACTCCACACATGGGTTAAAGGAGACCATGAATAAGGCCAGATTCCAAAACGATGATTTAAACATGCACAAAAGAGATTAGTGAAAATGTTTTTGTTCTTCTTCTTCTTGTCATGAGTTTATTCGTGCCAATGAAAAAAATTAAACTTGATTGAAAATTTGAACCCTAAGTCTGCACTTGGTTTTGCAGTCCCAATTCACCATATAATATAATATAAAAATACAAATTCAATACAAGCCTCAAAGAAGTCTCATCAATAAAATTCCAAGAAAGATAAACTTGCACAAAAACAAACAAATGAATGAACACAAGGCTCTGTGTTCAGAGCTGAGGTAGTTCCCTAAGTATTAAGAGACTCCAAATGAAATGAAAAATTGTGATGATTCTTTAATGGTCAAATAAATTTAAAAATTAATTAAAAAATTTCCAACAAAGAAAGCAATAGCCCAGGATACTTTTTAAATCTAATTAAAATTTTAAACAAGTTTTTCCAAACAACAGAAAAACCAAGAACATTATTTCCCAGAGCAGTTCGAGTTTAGCACAACTCCATTTGTACTGAAATAAAACAAGCATAGTCCAAGAAAAAAAAAAAAACAAAAAACTCAAGGTCTATGAAGTCTTAAGATTCACAATTTCATTTGTATGCTCAGAAAGCCAACTTTTAACTCATAATTCAGTCAAAATATGCATGTTTGTTAGTTGGAATAAAATTTTTTTCCATTTACAATAAATTCTTTATAAAGTTTGTATTTGCATTCTATTCAGTCTGTATGTTTAGGTTGCCAGTATCAACTGCCCTGAGGTTCATCAGAACCTGCACAGCAACTAAGGGATACAATGCAAAATTTTGAACTTCTAAATCTTAGGTTTAAAGTTTAATTCCTCTCGATTATTATAGGCTAAAATCCTAATTCCTCAGCTGATGTGAGGAATTGTACCCAGCCTTCCTCTGTGTCTTACTGCCTATCATTTCCCCATGGAAGCCTCATTTATAGTCTGTTACTTTATTTCATGTTCTCCCAAATGCCTCATGCTGACAGTAAACTTGCATGAGAAGTTTCTCCCTCACCTCCCATGTCCTGAATGATTTTCACCAACATAGCTCATATTCTTGATAGACATTTCACAACCTTCTGAATTGCCTTTAAATTTCCATGCAGGTTTGAACAGCTCATTTAGTCCCTTTTGTTTATTTATGTGTGTAGTAAATAAAACCCTGACTCCTTTGTAAATTATTGCATATGTCAGGGCCATTAGTGAGTAAAATCCTCTTCACTATATATGCTTTTTTTTGTGTGGCAAAAACATGTAAGCATTAACATCTAAACTACTTCAAAGTGCAGTTCAGAAGCATCAAGTACATCCACATATGCCTATTAAATGGATCTACAGAACTTTTTCATCTTGCAAATCTGAAACTGCAGACCCATTAAAAAAGTGCCTTTTCCCCTTTCCTCCAACTACTGGAGAATGCCATTCCACTCTGCCTCCATGAACTTGATCACTCCAGATACTTCATATAATTGGATTCATTTGTACTCATCCTTCTGTGACCTGCTCCTTTTACCTAGCACAGTGTCCTAAGGATCATCAGTGCTGTAGCTTTGTGATAGGGTTACATTTCATGTATCTTCTAATGCATCTAGAATTTCCATTGCTTTGGAATGACCACTTTCTTATACATTTTCATTTGTTCATTAACATTCTTACAATTAGTGAATGGTTCTCATTTATTTATTTGTTTGCATTTATGTTTTCAAGGAGCAATATACATGAAAAATTTTCATTTGACCTATTGACTATTATTGACAACAAAGTTAGAATTTATAAAGGTACTGCAGGCATCTGAAATGGGGGTAGAATGCTAGGGATCTGTGCTGATTCAGTTTTACTCATTTGTTAAGTGGTATTTTTTATGTACCTACCTGTCAGTATACGACATTAAAATTTATAAAATCAGCAGTTATTTCATGTCATTGATCTCCAGATTTACATATGAAAAGTAGAAATATGCTTATAGCCATGAACACCAAGAATTCATCTCTAACCTAAATTAATTCAAGGGCTCTTTCCTGTCATTTTATTATCCTGATAGCATATTGGCTAGTGAGGTGCATAAAATAAGTGCTCCACAAATATCTATTGAAGTCTTTGCCAGAAACTGTAGTAAAAGACTGTAATCCCAGCTAATGGGGAGGCTGAGGCAGGAGAATCACAAGTTTAAAGGTTAGCCTTGCAAGTTGAAGACCAGCTCCAGCCTTGGTAACTTAGTGAAACCCTGTCTCAAATAAAAATTAAAAAGTGCTGATGATATAACTCAGTGATAAAGCACCACTGAGTTCAATCCCCAGTAACCAAAAAAATACATATATATATATATATGTGTGTATATATATATACGTATATATACACACATATATATACACATACATATATGGATATATGAAGAAAATATCTTCCAAAGAATATAGAACAAATCATTATATTAGTTTCTAGGCCTCTGCCAATCTTTCTTAAGGATGTGGTACTTTCTGTTCCTACTATGGAGAATATATAGCCTCAAGAGATTTGGTTGACTGGCTTCCTTTCCTTACTAAGGTATTGACTTAAATATCATCTTCTTAGAGGGCCCTTTCTTGAGCAATTTATTAACATTGGACCTTCCTGCAGGACTCTTTCATCCATCATTTTTTTGTTTCCCTCATGAGACTCCTTACTATACGCAATTATGTTTACCATTCCTTTACTATGTCCCCTTTCTAGATGGTAAGCTTTATGAGAATAGGACCTTTCCCCCATTGTGGCTCTATTTCTAAAACCAGGCATCAACTAGATTCTCAACCAAAAATTGTTAAATTAATACATGATTTATGTATACAGTATGAACCAGGGCAGTTCTTCAAATGGAGAATACAAAAAATTAAAGTACAATGACAAGTATAATTATATATGTATACTTACAAATATACACACAATGTGCATATATATGAGTGGATAGATACATGTGGTATTTGTACTATTTACCTTTCCAAAAATGCTTAATCTTTTGGAGTCAATGTACGGCAGTTTCAGTAAAAATCTGGAAGGATAAAGAAAAATATGTAGTTATACATTGAATCAAATGCACATATGAATTTATACTGGACATGCAAACACAAACACAAGCATGAGATTTACTGACTAGTTCCACTTTGAATATATATTCAAAAATCTTGCTTCTCAAAGTGGTGGTCTAGAAATTTTGTGTCACTTGGGAGAATGTTCTAAATGCAGAATCTTCAGCTGTATTTTGGGCTTACTGGTTAACATGTCTATTCTAAAAACACCTTCACAGACTTCTATGTATTGTGCTAAACAATCTATGAATTTTCTGAAGTCACTTCTTCATTCAAGTGTAATAATAACAATTAAAAAATATTTAAAGATTGTAACTAGTTGGGGAAATAACACGGATTATGGAATATTATAAATAAATAATTTAGTGGTATAATGTCACTTCCATTTTCATAAATCTAAAGTAAATTTTAATTCTAGGTGGAAAATATAATCATACTTTTATTATAGCCCTAAGGTGTCAGGTACTTGAAAAAAGGTACTTCAGATATATACTTAACTTAGAAAATTGCCTAATCAATAAATTAGAAACCTTGAGTCAGTGGGTAATGGTATGTGCAATATACCTATGTTGTCATAATTACAGCAACTACAATAGAAAAATTTGCCCCACTTACTTCACAGCTGCTATTTGGTCCTTTACTTCTATTGAACCTAATCTTCGATGAATCTCCTGTAAAATTTTGAGGCCCTGGAATCCACTTCCTCTGCCATCAAATCTTGCTATAATCACATTATCCGTATCAAGAAGGACAGACTCCCAGTCAATGTGGAACTTATCTGTAACCAGCTGACCTCCTGGTTCTTCATCCCTGAAAATAGCAAAATATTGGATTAATATGAGAATGATTGACAATTTGGGAGAAGTTTTAGCTTTCGTGCTTACTAGTTAACAAGAGTTATGGCAAGGACCTGTGTTGGCTAGTAAACTTTTTGATAATTCCTGATGGTAAATCTGAAGGTAAAAGGGTCATTTTCCTTGGTAAAGTTTTAAATGAAAAGTTTTCTGAATGAAATGAAAGTATGTCTTAAAACTGCACAGTTCAGATGAGGAAAATGCATGGTGATTTTTATAGATATTTCTAAAGAATGATTGGCAAGTTGACAAGACATGTCTATCTTTACTGTATTTCTTCAAATGTGTTTTAGAAATGTCTTGCAGGTGGTTTGTAAGAGTCAAAGGGCCTGATAAGAGAACAGAACCAATTATGGAAACCATACTAATTTAACAGGAAACATCCCACCCTAAAGAATGTCAGACTCAAAAGGAAATATTACATTCAAGTTTCCTGAGTCTCCCTCTTCATAGTGGAATTCTCACAAGAATTCAACAATGAGCAAAATTCTTTTTTAATACTAAGATCGAGAGCAAGGAAAGGAAGCAGAGTCACAGATGTTTGAAAATCTGAAAGCTTGATGTAAAGAAAGACACACAAATTATAAAGCATGGACTTTCTCTCCAGAGGAAAACTGTGAGTGCAATTTTTAAATGTCAGACTAAAAGGATGTTTTACTATTTCATTTTCTAGAATACAGAAAAGCTAAAGCACAGACTCTCATAAAATCACACAGATTAACTAGGTCCAAATCTAGGTACAGTTCAAACAGGTAGTCAGTCATCCACGTGAAAGATAGGAAAGAACATAAAGACACCTAACTGAAAAAACCCTCCATTGTTAGTGAAGTCATACAACAGAAATCCCCACCCCACTTACTCTCCAAGGGAAAAACACCAAACTCCTGCCTTCGTATTTATGCAAATGTTTATCTAGAGGCAACAATTCACAAAGCAATCCTCATTAGCAAGCATTTGGGTTATAGAGTTTGCTAAAGTAAATAACCTCTCAGGAAGAAATGGAACTGGAACTGAGCAGATAAAGGGACTATTTTGAAGCCGCAAATTAAGCAAAAGAGGAAATAGGGGAATAGACAAGACCTTCAAAAACTAAAGAATACTGAATGCTATTATGGGCTGACTTGTGTTCCCCTCAATTCATGTTAAATTTTTGCCCCCAGTACTTCAGAATGTGATTATAATTGGAGATAGGGTCATTAAAGAGGCAAAGGTAAAATGAGACCCATTAACATGGGCCCTGATCCAATCTGACAGTTGCCTTTGTATGATGTGGAAAATTTGTATATAAAAGGGACCCAAAGGATGTACATGCACAGGGAATACTGCCTTGTGAAGAGGTATCAATGTGTGAAAAAGCCAAGAAGAGAGTTTTCAGAGGAAACCAACCCTGTAGTACCTTGCTCTTGAACATCCAGCCTCCAGAATTGTGGGAAGAAAATTAATTTCTCCTCTTTAAGATTCTCAGTCAGAACTATTGATTTATGTCAACCTTAGTAAACTAGTACATATATCTTTTCTGATCTAAGAAAGTACTGAAAAGTCATTATTTCTTTACACTACCAAAATTGAATTAACCTTTTAGAGAGAGGAAGCTGTCTGTTCCAAGACTTATTACTTTTATAAATAGGAAAATATTATTTTAAAAAAAAACTATAACATGGAAGTTATTTAATCAGGTCTCCCTCCATTTCTTCCTAAATTTCACATTTAGCAGTGATCTTATGACTCAAATCTGGATCTACCTTGTCTTTCCATCAAATTTGCATACTTAGCCTTCTAAAATTGTTTCCATTTTACTTTTTATGTTAATTCTTGCAACTGTGGTTTCTGATCAGAAAGCTGGGAATTAACTACTGTACATATCTGTATGCCCTAACCTAGAATTCTAATTGCCTCATTAAAAACAAAGTCTGTTTTATTTCCTGTTCCCAGGTGATACTGATACAGTTGTCTAGCATTTGAGAACTGGCATGAATCATTATGCATAGTACCATTTCTGCTGTATGTAGGACACAGTCAAAGCTTGTTGAACTCAACCTTTTCAGGAAAAATAGGCTCATCTGAAGTTAAAATGAAAAGACTTTAAAACACTTGAGTTGACATAAAGATACTGTACTTTGAAGCTTTGGGATTTACTACAAATATTATGATTCACAGAGGACAAGATACCAAAGATGAACTTCAACCTTTAATACTTTACTGTAAAAATACCAAAGATTGAATCTCAACTTCACTTTGAACGTAGGCAAGATAATAAAGCACTAAGACCTCATTTCTCTATCAATAATAGTGGTAAAATGCTAACCTGTGTCCTTTGAAGAAATCTTTGTAGGCATTAAATGATATACTGTATTTGAAAATGCTACATGAAATATAATGAGTAAATCCATTATGGGATCCATGGAACAATAAAAACTCATTTTTCTATTTTATTTTGAGCTTATGTTGAGCTATTTACTTATTCAAAAGTAGAGTGGAAAAGGATTTTGACTAGTTATACAGAAATTAAACTGGGCAATATCAACAGATAAAATACAATTGCAATGTTGAATAAGCTATTATGTCATTGGGACTACCATTTTCTAGATGGACCAATGATAGCTAAAGCCTGACAAGAAAATAAAAAGGGAAATCAACAGACCCTTTTGAATAATTAGCAGAATATTATGAGCTCTTAAGTTAGGACCATTCAGATTAGACTCTGGCTGCAGTACTAAGGTAGCATAAAATGTTTAATTAATTTGGAACATGTAATTTTCCAATTTACATGTGACTCATTGCATTGTTCATAGCTATTTTAGGAGTTCTCACCTAAATTTAGCCAAAATGGGAAAAATCAGACATTTTATGGCAGACAAAGTATTTTAAAATACAATTTAAAATATGGCATGTTTCAAAACTATAATCAGTAAATGACTACACATTTTCCAAAACAAAAATGTTCAGTCTCTGACTCATGTTTGCAACAGTTAGGGATAAAAAATTCAATTTCTCTCCTTTAATCTCTCATCTAAAATTACATTTTTAACTTCAATGTTGTATTTCTAAGTTTTGAATGTCAGAATAGTGAGTTATGGTGATGTATTCTAAACCAAATACCTTGAACACATTTCTCTAATTGGGTGTGTTGTTCATTCATTTTGGGTACATAATGTAGGTATAGCTATTTTAAGAAAAGTTGAAAAGAATATGGATTTTAGTGTTAATCACTGCCATTATGAGGAACAAGACAGGCACTTGCAGGACTAGAGTGGAGATTAACTGTTCACAAAGGATTAGAAAAAAAATGCTGAATTGTTTTGTAGATGAAGCCAAGCAAAGAGTACTCATTCAGTGAGGGAGGTACTGCAAGACATGGTAACAGGAAATGTATTACTGATGTAATCATTCACTACATAGTAAATGGGTGACACAACTCATGGGCATATTGGCCATGCAGAATCATTGAGCTCCAACCATCTCCTCTCTCTCTTTCCTGTATGTCTTTCTCATTTTTCTTCCACAATCCTTTGTTTTCCCCCTCCATCTCATAAGTCTCTGGGAACCCATAGAAGGGAGATTATTTTAAGGTTAGGGTTGGGGATATACAAATTTGTTGAAATTTTCAAAAAACAGAATAATTCCTTCTGTTTTAAGTAGTGGAAAGGTCACAGCAATATGAAACTTGTTTATTTCCTAACACAAGCAGCAGAATCAAATTAAGGCAAAACTTTTTTTTTTTTCTTTTTAGAAGTTCAAGTCTTCAAGGGCAGAACTCTCATCTACTTCAATATCTGCAACACTGAATGAGTCAGAGTGGATGTAAAGTTCACAATAGAAGGACATAATAAAATACAGAAGCACAAACAAAGCACAATCCCAGAAATCTTTAAAATGACAGAAGACGACACCATTTTATGACATGAATACATTATTTATACCAACAGTAATTTAAAAAGATCAGTTTCAAAAAGTGGCATGTAAGTGAAAACAGGGTTAAAGTTATATTCAGAAGGAAAAGGTCTGGGTCCTTGACTTTGCAACCAAACTGCTGAGTGACCTTAAACAATTATATGCTTTTAAAATTTTTATTCTTTGTTTTTATTATTAAACATCGGTAAGTAGTTAAAATCACACATAATCAGGATGGTAGTTTTGGTTGTTTCTTCTTTTTATGTGACACAGGTTTTCACTGAATTGCCCAGGCTGGCCTTAAATTTGCAGTCCTCCTGCCTCAACTTCCTAAGTGGCTGGGATTAAAGGCATGTACCTTCACACACGGGGCTTTATTTTATTTTTTTGATTGACACATATTATTTGTTAAGTGCAGTACATTTTTAAAAAATACTTCCTTGTCAGTAAAACTTTGGTTGCAATAAATGGAAGGATAATATTTTCTAATACGAGCAATTTGCATGACTGGTCCACTGTGTGGCAGAATTTTAGCACTGCTCTTCTGTCAGCTGCATATCTGTGTTTGACTGACTGGGGTAGCAAAGGAGGAGGCATAGAAAGAATTGCTTATAGTGATATCATTTTTTGTTCTCTTTAAACCTAAAATAGATTGACCCAGCTGCATGAATGTCGTGTGAAGAGACAGATTCATTGAGAAACTGGTATTGCCATTTTATTCTAAATAAAATGAACGAAAGTAAGTATAAAAGGAAGAGTAAAGAATGGAATGGAGATCAAGATAGGGGAAAGAAAATGGATTCTTCAAAGAGCCACATCACACTAAATTATGAAGAAAAATAAATTGTCAATATTTCTGATTTTGTTATTTAGGAGAAAATTCATTTTATGGTAGTTCATGAATTTTAGGTAGGAGGTTAGTTTTAAACAATATATTCCTTGCTTTAAATCTGAAATTTTCTCCATAGGGTTTTACACTAAGTGAAGATATATATACACACACATATAAGTCTAAAGTAGTTTTCCTTCTTTCAAGTAATATACATGTGCATATATATACACTGGCTAAAGATCTCATGGGTCAATTCCTTTACTTTCTCATTTTATTGTCCTTAAATTCCTTTAACTGCATGGATTTTCCTACATGAAGAATGGCAGAATGAATTTGGTGCATATTTGTTTCATCCTTTAGGAGTAACATTACATTTTTTTCCTGTCAGACAACTCTTCTTTTAGAGATGTTATTAATATAATCCTCAAATTTCTTACCCTGGCTAATAATTTCTTGGTTGAATTCCTTTTCTTCTGAGTCATAACCAGGAAAGTATTTGAAATGATCAAGGTTGTTCATATAGATATCCACACCCAATTTTCCAGTTCCTAAGATACTATTTCTGGTAATGATAATGATGAGATTGATCTCATAATAATAAATAGATAATTAGTTTTGCCAAGTGTTTCAGCTTTTTCAGTGCTGTGACCAGAAGACCTGACAAGAACAGTTAGAGAAAGAAGAGTTTATTTTGGGGCTCACAGTTTCAGAGGCCTCAATCTATAGATGGCTGACTTCATTGCTCTGCAGCCCAGGTGAGGCAGACCATTGGGGTGCAAGGGCATTGCAGAGTAAAGCAACTCAA
This sequence comes from Glaucomys volans, assembly GCA_020662805.1. NCBI lineage: Eukaryota > Metazoa > Chordata > Mammalia > Rodentia > Sciuridae > Glaucomys > Glaucomys volans. The sequence goes on along the minus strand of JAJEJO010000449.1, from coordinate 840,489 downwards.
AACAAGACAATCAGGAACTAGAGACAAGCCAAGAGAGAGAGCATGTGGACTATGACAAGTAAGGCCATATGGGAGCTGCTGAACAAGACCTTTGAAAACAGCATCATGATGCCATGTGCCCAGATGCTGGATGTGAAGCTACAGGACTCATTAGCCCAGCTGGATTTCAGTCTTGCTTTGGTCCCATCTGTTCATTCCATGTCCCAGTTTCTCCATATGAAAATGCATTTTTATATTGGATATATATAAATAGCTTTTGATTTTTTTAGGGGAAACATATAAGAGTTACCTTGAGTCCCAGAGGAGGCTTTGGACTTGAACTTTTGGGCAATCCTGAAACTGTTAAAGATTATGGTGATTCTTGGAATTGGGCTAAATGTATTTTGCATTGTGAGATGAACATGAACTTCTGGGGGACAAGGGTGGAATTTTATGGATTAGAAATGAAGCGTCCCCCAAAAGCTCATGGGTAAAACAATGCAAGGAAGTTTACAGGTGAAATAATTGGGTTCTGAAACCTTTAACCAAATCAGTGCATTAATTCTGTGATAGGGATTAACTGGGTGATAACTATAGGCAGATAGAGTGTGTCTGGAGGAGGATGTCTTTGGGTTATATATTTTGTGAGCCAGGCTTAGTGTCTTTCTGCCTCCTGGTTCCATGTCCTGAATTGCTTTCGTCTAGTACACTTTTCCACTGTGATGGTCTACTTCATCTTGGGCCCTAAGGAATGGAGTTGTCCATCTATGGACTGGGACCTTTGAAACCATGCACACCATATAAATTTTCCTTCCTTAAAATCATTATTTGCTCATAGCAGTGAAAAATCTGACTAATACAACAAGTAAGTTCTCAAATTGTATTAATGTTCAATCACTTTTATTCACCTATTTGTGTTCATAGGCCTTGTTCACTATTAAATCTTTTAGAAAAAACTGTCTTCATTAATGACTTAAATCTTATTGGGTAGTGAGAGTATAACTGTTGAAAGGGGTACGGGTGGTATGGGGATCAAATGAAACTGAAGTCATACTTGGCCCAGTGACTTGAAACAAATGACTTTCCTTCCTGTATTTGATTATCTTTGGCATGGAGGATGAGAGTTATGACAACAAGTAAAAGAGTATAGCATATAACAAAGACTAAACAAGACATATACGTGTGTATGTGTGCGTGTGTTTGTATATATATAATGTATGTAAAGTACGTCCATGGTAGATGTCCCAGTAGTTTTAACCCAGTTCTGACTAATGCTTTGGACCTGAACTTTTACCTTCCATTCTTCTCAGGAGGTAGGCTAATCAAATCTGGCTATTTCTAGGCAAGTCTACATTGATATTCATGTACCCATATTCAAGATCACAGTTTCTTAAGGAAAGTGAACTTTGGTCAGGAAAAGTGTTCTAGATGCCCATTCCATCTGCACAAATACAGATAATTTAAAAATCTTTCTTTATGAATAACCTAATATATAATTCTATCCAAAATAGTTAATATGCCATGCATCAAAATCTTTGCTGACTTGAGTTGCAGTTGTTTAGCAGTAACTATGTCCATTTGAAAGAAAAAGAGTGTCTTTTGCATCTGTTTACGATGTTCAACATAAATCCATTGAGTGACACACTACCTGTCCCTTTGTAAGTCTAGCACTCATGTGTTCAAGGTGTCTTATAAGTTTATTCAGAATTGGATTAGTGCTTTCAATTTCTTTTTAATTGAATAGATTCAAAGTGTCTCTGTTCTGAATTGTAGTTTATTTGAAAGAAAAACATCCTTAGTATTTCTACTTCTTATTCTTGCTAGGGTCAATTCACCATATTTTCAGGCAACTTAATACTGTTGTCTTTTACTGCAGAGTGAACATGGAAAATTGCATTTAAGTCTTTTTTCATAAAAAAAAAGTGTCTCTAAATTAAAAATTTTTTTGCAATGCTGAGGATTGAACCCAGGGCCTTGCCCATGCTAGGCAAATGCTCTACCACTGAGTTACATCCCCTGATTTTATCTTTCTAAGAATTTTTTTCTTTCTTGTACATTATAATAATACATAATAGTGAGATTCATTTTGACATACTACACATACTCATAACATAATTTGGCCAATTTCATTGCCATTATCTCCCCATTCCCTTCTCTCCTCCATCCTGCTGATCCCTTTCCTATACTCTACATGTCTCCTTTCTATTATCCTGTGCTCCTTTCCCTTCCTTTCCCCATGTTTTTTCTCTCTAGATCCCATTTATAAAACAAAGCAATCCTTGACTTTTTGAGTCTGGCTTATTTCACTCAACACAATTTTCCATAGTTCCATTTGTTTTCCTGTAACTGACAATAATTACTCTCTCCTTTATGACTGAGTAAAACCCACTGTGCATATATACCTCATTGTATTTATCCATTCATTTATATTTCATTCTGTTTTTGAGATAAAGTCTCACTATAATGCACAAGCTGCCATTGAACTTATAATCATCCTGATTTCATCCACCAAGTACCTGAGGTTAAAAGTGTTCACCATCATGACCAGATTCAGGTTCTTTAAAAATTTCTTTGAAAACAAAACATACACTGGATTTATGTTTTACGGCTTTTTACCTGCAAATTTGAGAAAGTTTTTTGCATTTGTAAAAACTGAATTTTTTTTATCCTCCTTCTCTATACCCTTTCTTCTTTTTCCTTCTGCTGTGATCAATTATTACCTACTGAAATAATTCTACTTTGCTCTTTCTCCTGAATAGAAGCCAGAGATTGTCTCCTTAGCCAGATGCAAAAATTGCATAACAACTCTCATGAGAGCAATGAAGAAAAAGTGGAATCCAGTTCTGTATATCGAGTTATTTACATTTTAAAAGGAAGCCAAAAACTGAAAGCATATCAGTAAAGGTTGAAGCACTGAACAGCATGGATATTAATGAGCCAGCTCTAAAACTCAAAAATGGACTGTTAGTATTATCCACACAAAATTAACCTCAGGATAAACATCTTAGACATCACATGAAAATATAAGAACAGAACCAATAGAAAAGCGCCTCAGGGACATCTCCTGGACAGAAAATGTGCAATAAAATGGGAGGAAGCTTCAATCTCCTAATCATCTCTGCTGTCAAAGTCTTACTACATTAATTCTTATCCTTTGGCCAGATCCTATTTGAGACAATTTCTAATGGAGTAAGTGAGGATGTAGAAAGAAAAGGGGGTAGGAATATTTTTTCCTTGCTGGGAGCAATTATATCACTGTGGAGCTAGAATAGCATTTGTTCAATCCCCTTGCATTTAGAGAGGGTAACGCCTAAGTCACAGTTAAATGACATTTTCGCATATCTTATAAACAGAACAAGGGTAGAGAATCCATTCTTTTCTTCATGTGTACATAACTTTTATGAGAAGCTCTGCTTTAGAAATGACAGTGAAAAATATTCTAGTTCTGACTTAATGTGGAAGTATTTTAGATAAAAATGGAACAAAATATAGCTAAACAAAAGAACCATATGACAATCTTCACAACAAACTGAGGTTTATCCATTTCCCCAAAGGAAGTATAATTCTGCCTGAGTACAGCATTGAGGCCTGAAAGACGTAGTGTATATGTAGAGATTGAAATAGATTTATAATATTCAAGTGGATGCTAATTACATGCAAACTTTGAATCTCCATTTTGGCCTAGGTAGGGCATCATGAAAACCTTCAGTAACATACGATGTACATGTTTCTTTAAATCTTTTTTTCTAATCCTTTAGCTGGAGTCTGGAAATTTATTAATAAAAATGTGACTATATAAATAAGAGACATATCAATCTTAACTTACATTGTTCTGTTAATTGAATAATAATAATAATAATAATTAAAACAACTGTAGCACTATATGCAGGTACTAGAGGTAGAACCATTTTATAATTTAATAAACTAAGACAGATTAAAAAAAACTATAAATCATAAATAAATAAATAGCTCCATCTTTTTACCACAATTAGAAAACTGGAACTCTGAAAAATATTCATTTAGGGTCTCTAGCATATAAATATCTCCAAAGAAAAAGAAAATTGAAATTGTCAATTTTTATTATTAGAATTATTATTCTTATTAGAAATTGGAATTATCCAGAATGGGATTTAGACTTAGATGCTGAACAACCATTACCAGTTGCTAAGTTCTAATTCTAGTCTTTTTGATTTTATGCTACATCTTTTGAATGCCTTTTTCCCTATAATTGTTTATGGAAAACTAATAAAATCCTGCAAATGTACTCTCCTGTCAAGTTTTCATCTCTTAGTAGATCCCAACATGTAGCCCATTACCCACTACTTCTAATCCTAAAGTATCCTTTACCCATAAAATGGGAATTTTAATCTCTGTAAAACTCTGTTTTACATTTTAAATAGCAGTAAGAAATTCATGGGGACATTAAGATGCATTATCTACAATGCGAAAGAACAAGGTTAAAATGTTTGAGGAAAAAAAATGAAATGATCATCCTCTCCTCTTCCATTACGTAGATTAAATGCCACTGTCTTCTCTCCTCTTTATAATTCTCAGCATATTACAATATGGGTACATTTTACATCCATTAAAATAAGGAAGATTAACAAAAGTGAGAAACTCAAAATTTAAGCTTTGAATCTCATTATGTGGTAAGGTAATAATTGCTCTTTGAAATAAACATTAGCACTCTCTTGTCCATATCAGACAGTGTATGTGTTATTTTTGCATGAAACTGAACACAAAAATGAATGAACATTTAGTATGAAAAAAATGAAGGATCACATAATGTTAGAGGTTTTTGGAATATATCTGTCTCTACCATTGGGAAACAAAACAAATTTACCTCTGGCCATCTGATTTGTTCAAAGTCTAGGGATCTACAAAACAAATACAGAGTGTAAAGACTTCCCATTAAGTGAACATTTTGTTTAGAATTCAGAATTTTATCAAACAGTCTGGACTGAGAATTTGATCTCTCACATAGACTATGCAGGAACTCAGTTATTTTCCATAATCAAAATTTTACACCAAAGCACTACCATGATGCACTTGGAAAATGTTGCATTCCAGAGGTTATTGTAAACTCTGAAGTGGGAAGAAGACCAGAAGGACATTAGAATTTGTCTCTATAGAAGCCTCTATTGAGTCAGGTTAGTGCTCCCTTTGATAATATTCCAATAATAATACAGTGGATTGTAGGTAGACAGTAATGGTTTAGGATCCAAAAACAAATAAAATTTCAGTTCAATTTCGTGGGCAGTGGCACATACCTATAATCCCAACAGCTTGGGAAGCTGAAACATGAGCATCCCAAGTTCAAAACCGGCCTCAGCAAAAACCAAGGCATTAAGCAACTCAGTGAGACCCTGTCTCAATACAAAATACAGCTGGGGATGTGACTCAGTGGTCAAGTGCCCCTGAGTCAATTCCTGGTACCAATCCCCCAAAAATAAAACCTATTCATTTCAACCCTTAGTTTTGCCCTGTTCATGATTTCAGGAATAAGACACATGATATATTTTATTCACAATTTCCTTGTGTTAAAACTGGGAGAAAAATATTTATCTCACATGATATTTTTAAGCATTTAAAAGGGTCAATGCATCCTTATCATAAGGCGTCTTACACAATAAATAATCATTTATTACTAATTGTTACTACTTAAAGGAGAAAAGTTGAATGATCTAATTGTAAAGGCACAGTGTGAAGACATATGAAAATCAACATATATTTACCCTTATCCAGAAAGACCCTAAGAGAAATAAGAAACGCACTTCTCATTTTACTGAATAGGAAACGAAACCACAGAGAATTTGACTTGTGTCGAGGCTAAATTTATACACATTATAAACTCTGCAGTCATTTACTTCTTTCTTTTTCCCAACTCATTTCATTCTTGATGAATACTCAGGTTGATTGACTGATTTACTGTTCTGTTCATGTACCCATGCATTAATTTTATTGATATTTACTGAATACAAATAATGCTCCAATTCTTGGTCTAATTCCAATTCCAGTCCTTTCCATCAAGGACTTTTGAGTTTAACAGAAGAGACAGCAAAAGAGTTATTAATATCTGTTATGGTTACATGTTTACACTAGATTTGTGCGTAGAGTTATCTGGAAATATATGTTAAATAAGTAGTAGAATTTTTCCAGCAGGGCAAGGAAACTGAGTGCATTGCTAACTGCATAAAGACATAGAGGAAGGATATAGAAGGTGGTGCTTCCCATGTGAAGTGGTTTCTGGATATTAGAATGCCAGATTTCTCTTTTGGGTAGGAGCTGTTGGTGTGAGAGCTACATTTTCAGATAGGAATTTTTGCCCTGAGGGTACAATTGAAAAGCACCTAAGAGCTATCACAGCAGCAAACCAAAGGAAATCATCCCACTAAGATGTCTGGCTATTGTGAGGTTTGAAGATGAACTCTCAGGAAACACCAGTGAATCAAGGCAAAAATCTATGGTTCCTTGAGCTGCATACTAATCATAATCCTAAACAATCTTTCACAATGTTAAGGAAATGAAAAATGCCTATGAAAACAACAGTGACAATGTGGTTTCAACTGTTAGATATGAGTGGCTGGATAATTTCACTCTCTATGAATGAAACAATTTTATTATGCTATTTAACACAAATATTATACAGAAAACAGCTCAAACCAGTTCACTTTTATCAAGATGACCAAAATATAGGTCTCTGACGTGTGAAACATTGAATGAAGGATGAGAATACTTAGATAAAAATGAAAAATTTTCTCCAGTTAGAATTTCTTTGTGGGAAAAGTATGAGAGCAACCATACTTATATGTTTCCTGAATTTCATCCATATTCACTCAATACAATACATATTTGTGGAGTGACTCTTCTTGCAAGAGTTAGTTGCTAGGAGGAATAAAAATCAATCAAGAATTGTCTAACATTTGGAATGCATAAATTAAAAGGCTTAAAAATCTTCATTTTCTTAAGCTATTCAAATATTCCTTTACAAATTATTTCTCTAAGTACTCACTTCTAGAGTATGGATCTTGCTTCAGAAACTTTGGTCAAAAATCTAGTGGGAGTCAGGAATTCCCTAAAGAACATCTACAAATATCCTTATAAAAATTAAAGTTGAACAGTGTTAGTACAACCAATTTGTGTCAAGATCATGGAAGGGGGCTTGCAAAAGGCTGTCAAGGTAGGAGGAGGAAGACACTAGGGATCGTGATATGATACAGATGGAGTACAAAGCAGAGTGGAAGAAAGCTTTGGGAAGGTTAGGGTTCCCTGGGATTCAAGGAGAGGAAAAGAGTTAGGGAGGAACCATGGAGCATATGGCTTCTGGAAATTCATATGACTTGTTGAACATTCACTGCCTCCTCGGATTAGACCTTCATCCAGTACGGAAGGTATGGGCTGATGTGAAAGAACAGACAATGGGATGAGATGATGGGCCTTGGCACTGCAGTAAACTCCACAATACAACTTTCTGGATTCTTTCTAAGAAAGAATCTAAGGCCAAGTCTTTTTAGATTCATATTCATGTGTTTATCAAATAAGCATCTGCACAGGTCCTATATTGCTCACATCACTTTCAGTCCTGCACTATTACACAATTACATACAGAAGGTTCCTCTGTGTATGCTGGCATTGTGAAAATACACTGAACAGGTCTCAAAACTATGCCTGCAATCTTTTAATCACTCCATAGTCATTAATACAGCTTCTTCCACATAAAGCAACATTGTATACATGTGTTACACTACATTTCATATACATGAGTAGGAAACAAGAATAATATAAAGAAAACAGTCACGAAATTATAAACATTGCAAGTGACAATGATGTACACAGAATATAGAATTAAATACAGATGACTGGGCCTTAAAGGACTCATTGTAAGTGTTACACAGAAAGACTAGAGAAAGACAAGCATTTGGAGGGAGATCAGGGATAGGAGTGGGGTGTGGCCAGGGAAAGTGCAACATGACTACAAAGAGACCACAGCAAATCCAAGCTGCCAAGGTCCATCTGCAGTGGCAATGCTTCTTAGATTTTCTATTACAGATAAAATATTCTGTCCCCATTAATTCACTTATCCTTTCAATAGCATAAAATTAGGTTTGGGTTAGAGAATATAAGGCCAAAAGAAGTCCTCAGAAGGCAATTTCTTCTGAGGTCCCAAAATGAACATTTATCCAAAAGGTTGTTTCCAAATCACCAGAGGCCATTTTATTTAAGGCCAATTTTTCTTTCAGTCACTCAGGTACATGATTCTCCAACTCCTGCCTTCTCCGTAGAATTTCCTGGATGTAAACCTACCTCCATAGATCAAGAAATGGTTCATCATTTGCTGAGGATCAGATACAGTGTGCAGACACTAAATCAGCTCATCGAGTCATTAAATAGTGGCCACTATTGTATAATTGCTCATTTATGAAATAACATTTAAATTCTTAATGTTTTTAAATTGCAAAGTCAATTTGTTACTGAGAACTGGGTTTAATCATAAAAGAAAAATATGCCTTTAAATTATGAGCAGTTTAAAATAGTCTTAAAAATACTTTATACTTAAGTCATTGTGGCCCACATGTATTTCCAAGTACAAATATTTTAGAAAGGAACCTGATATTTGAAAGAAGAGAACACTTTGTAAATATAAATTAAAACAAAAATCCTTAGTTGGGTGTTGGTGCCACCTTCAGCATAACTCCTGAGAATTTACCTCTGAAAACTAAGAAGTTTGAATAAAGTGAATAATATTTAATGTAAACAGGATCTAAAAATAGAAATAACTTGACATGATTTAGCCTTTCCTCCTTCCCTCCCTCTCTTTCTTACTTTCTTTTCTTCATCAACCAAAAATGGAGCAAAGTAAATTCTGTGGCCTGACTATACCACTTTACATGCTTCAGTAATATCTACACATTAAATAATTTTATGGATACTAAATCATACATTAAATATTTATATTGATAAAATTAAATACTTAAAAATACTACTATCCATAATAATAATTATGACTATGCTTACAATTTATTATACACTACCTCCAAGTGTTTATGCTCTACCAAACACTATGCTAATATATATCTTATATAAATATTTTGCATATTAAAATATTATATGTGAATATAAAATACCATAGTATTAGCTTCATTTAATTTATAAGGAAGCAAAAGCTTAGAAAAATTAAATAGTGAGTTGGTAAATCTTACAGCTCCAATTTGAACTGAGTTTTAGCTGGCTCTAAAATCAAAATTTTTATCATCCTGCTTCTAAAAATGCAAGTCTCCTTTTCCAATGAGGCAAATATTTAAATTGGATCCTTATACAGGTCCTCATGTCAAAAATATCAACAAAACCAAAGCATAAGCCTAACGATAAGACAAGCCAGTTAGTTTCTCAAAGAAAACTGAAATAATGTGTAACCCTGGTCTGCTTTCCCATGTGTGTCATGGGCACATATCCTACGGCAGGAGGATATGGACCTGGGTATAATTGCCTTCACATCCATACAAATAACAGCAACCCAAGTTAATACACATATAGGGCTTCTTTTTATTATTGAAGCGTAAAAAAATACAATCTTTAGATCCCGTTGTTTTAAAAACAATTAAAATACTTACATTATTAATAGAAGAGCATACTGGTTTCGGTCCATGAAGTCTTTGGGAAAGGACAATTGTAAAGGCAGTTCTTTCAAAGAAAGAAAAAAGATATTAAAAATGGTGAGTCACTTACATGTAAAACTATAAGATGCAGAGAAAATTGTTTTTGAACAACAGCATGCACAAAACTTTACCATAATCGTCGATATGAAGGATTTTTATTTCTGACTTTACTATCTTCTTCTTCTGGATAGCTTCCTTCAGCATAGAATTGCTTTCCAATATAAAATAGTCTATAAACCAAAAATGGCAGTATAAATAGTTAACTCCTGTGCATTAATCAAGAATCAGTACAATACCATAAAAAAAAAATCACCCAGTTGTTAATCATTTAGCAGTCACTGTGCTAGGCACTGGTTAAACTATTACAATTTGTCTCCTAAATTACTACAACAATTTTCTAACTGAAATTCCTTACCCCTGTGAAATTTTCTCCATTTGCACCTACATGCTGAAATTAGCACTACATTTTCAAAATAAAAATCCTATCATAATACTATTCTGCTTAAGAATCTTGAAAGAAATACAAATAAAAACAACACAGAAATGACACAGATGATAAATTTCCCAGATAAGATGTTAAAACAGATTAAAACCATTGTCTAGCTGTTCAATAAGAGAGAAAAAAGCACAAACATGTAATATGTTCCTAAAAGTAAAAACTGCAGAATATGAAATACATGAAATTTACAGTCTAAAATAAAAATACACTGGGTGGAATTAATATTAGGTTCTGTAGTAAAGATCAATGAACTTGACAGTATAGCAATAGAAAAATATCAAAAATTAAGCAACAACAAAAAATTCTAACTGACAAAATATAAAGGGGATGTCAGTAATTTGCTGAAATTTTGATTTATATTGTACTAAATATATAGGTCTATTTGGGGAGATATTGCATATTACAAGTATATAAATGTGCATGAGTCTATATTTATTTGGGTCTTTAATATCTCCCAGATATGTTATATAGCTTCTATTTTAGAGGACTTATAAATTTTCATTGGATTTATTACTAGAAATTATAAATTTCTGATGTTATTTTAAATAGTATTTTAAATTTTAAATTTTTTAGCATTTTATTCAGTGGTTGTATTTTATATGGCGATGTATACTATAACCATTATAAATGCATTTATTTGTAATAGTATATTTTGCTGTTCCATAGTTTTTGTTTGTTTGATTGCTAACAAGTATGTCATCTGCAAATGGTGACAGTTTCACTACTTAAGTTTCTTTCTCTTACCACTGTCCTGGCTACATCATACTGTACAGAAAGGGTTGGAGCAGGCATTCTGGACTTCCCCAAACCTGGGGGAAGAGCATCAGTCTTTCTTCATGAAGAATGACATCATCCCAGCTATTCTGGAGGCTATGGCAGGAGGATCATGAGTTTGAACCCAGCCTTGGCAATATACAGAGAATGTCTCAAAAATAAAATCAACAAAAAAAATAGAAGAATGCTGCCAGCTGTTGCATTTTTGTAGAAATCATTCATCAAATTAAGCAATATTTATTTTTATATTACTGAGTAATTATTAATTACTATTAATGTATTATTGGAATTTGTCAAATGCTTTTTCTAAATCATTTGCATCATCAGTATATTTGGGGGAATATACTGATTATATGCTGAAGTCTATAGCAATATGGATTCCTGTGTCAGCTTCATATAATCATAATGTATTATCCTCTAGGAATGTTAGATTACAAAGAGGGAAATGAGGGGGGATGGGGATAGAAAAATGGTGAAATAAGCCAGACATCATTGCACTATGTTCATGTATGATTACATGAATGGTATGAATGTACATCATGCACAACCATAGAAATGAAAAGTTGTACCCCATTTGTGTACAATGAATCAAAATGAAGTCTGTAAAAATTTTTAAAAAATGCTAGGTTTGACTTGTTTATATTTAGTTAAGGATTAATACATTTCAATTTATGAAAATTTTGTTAATTCATATAATGGTGATCTTACATTTTTTGAAAAATTTGTGCAAGCTTGGTGCTAATTTTTTAAAATGTTTCATAGAATTCACAAGTGAAATTTTCTGGAACTGGAGTTTTCTTTTTTAAAAAAAAGTTAAATTGTGAATTTAAAAAATTTAGTAGATAATAGGATGTTTATGTATTATATTACTTCTCATTTGGCTGTTTACCAATCCGTGTCTTTTAAGGAATCAATTTTACCTAAGGTATCAGATTTAATGGTATAAAGTTACTTATTATATTCATTTATTATAATTCTAAGTGTCTGTAGGAAGTGATTTAGTATCACCTATTAATGAAAATGGTAATGACACTGTACTTTTTCTCTATTTCCTTATGTCTCTCTTTAGAATTTTATCAATTTTATTGATCCTGCAATGGAAGTAACTTTTTCTCTTTTTTTCTCTATTGCTAGTCTATTTTCAATTCACTCATTTATTTCTGCCCATATTTCTTCTTTCACCTTTAAAATTTTTTAAATTTTATTTTTTATTTATTTTTGTTGGGGGTGGGGTGCTAAGGATTGAATTCTGGACCTCACATATGCTGGGCAAGTGCTCTATCATTGAGATACACACTCCATTCCTTACTTCAACTTTGTTTTTAATTAATTTTATTCAATGAATTATGGTTTATTAATTGATTGATTGATCAATTGATTGATATTGGGAATTAAAACTATGGGAGCTATATACCCAGACCTTTGTATATTTTAAGACAGGGTCTCACAAAGTTCCTCAGTGATGGTCTTGCTAAATTGCTCAGGCTGATCCAGAATTGGCACGCCTCCTTCATCAGCCTGCCCAAGAGGTGGGATTACAGGTATGTGTTACTGCACTTGGCTATTCCCAGTTTCATGAGGTGGAAATTCAGATCACTGATTTTAAACATTTCCCTTTTATAGAAAATAAACATAAACAGCCCTACATATTCACAACTGTAGCTATCAGTAAATCTGGATTTATTTTCATTTTTATTTGGTTCAAAATATTTTCTAATGATTTTTCCACTCCTTTGATCCATGAATTACTCAGAAGTGCAATTCTGATAGTAATGCATTCTTACTTTCTTTTCTTATTTAAACTTGATTTTGTCTTCACTTTTGAAGGATTTCTTCTAAGTTTGTTTTTCTAGATTGAGTATTTTGCTTGGTTTAATTTGGCTTTCCATCACTGTTTTAAGTATTTACTCTGTTGCTTTTTAGCTTGCTTTGTTTCTGCTGAAATATATACAGTCATTCTATTTTAGTCGGTATGGAATATACAAATATCATAAGCCCTTTTGTTTTTGGTGATCTGAGACGTTTTCTCATCACTGAAATTCCACAATTTCCACAATGGTTTGATTGTTTTGTACTTTGATGTGGTTTTATTAAGATGCATCATGCTTATATTTATTTTTATTGTGGAATTTTTTTTCATCAGATTTTGAAAATTATTAACCATTATTCCACCAAGCATTTTTACATGCCACACCCACTTTATGACTCCAATTAAAAATATGAAAGATGAAGATATTAGCCTGCCATTAATTAAAATTTGGTTGATTTCTTTCATTCTTTTACCCTCTTGCCTGGAAAGTTTCTACACATTTCTCAAGTTGACCTATTTTTCATTCTGTACTGTCCACTCTGCTTTTAGTATGTTCTAATAAAGCTTTTTAAAAATCATTTTAAATTTATAAAGTTCTTTTACAAAACCACATTCTTATTTTCTTATAGTCTTCAATATACTTTTAATATACTTTTAATATACTTTAATTCTCTAATAGATTAATTCTCTAATATATATAATTCTCTAATATATATATATTTAATATACTTTAATTCTCTATCTTGTTTGTGAGTGAGTTTTGTCATCTGTCATTTCTGAATCTGTTTCTATTCACTAATATTTCTATTAATTCTGAGTTATATGTTTTAATTCTTTCACATAGCCCAGAAATTTTTATTGATAGTGACCACTGGGATATTTACAGTTTTGAATTTTAAATTCCACTGTAATTTTTATAAAAATTGTGGGATTTGCCTGGGGTGGTGGCACATGCCAGAAATCTCAGAGGCTCAGGAGGCTGAGGCAGGAGGATTTCGAGTTCAAAGTCAGCCTCAGCAAAAGTGAGGCACTAAGCAACTCAGTGAGATCCTATCTCTAAATAAAGTACAAAATAGGACTGGGGATGTGGTTCAGTAGCTGAGTGCCCCTGAGTTCTATCCCTAGTACCCCCAACCCCCCAAAATTTGGGGGTTTTATCTGGCAGATGTTGAAGTTTCTTATAGGTCAGCTTGATCGTTTTAAGATTTTAAGATACTTTTCAGTGTGGGTTTGAGGGACCCTTTCTTTATGACTAGTTTAATTCTACTAAAATGCATGGCTTTTCTGGGCTCTGCCCTTAATGCCCTGGTGTTCCATCTGATGGGAAGAAGAACAAGGCCAGCACTGTGTGAGCTCTGGCTTTGCTTAGGTCATGGAGTGTCTTGCAGCACATCCTCAAATGAGTATTTTGGAAAGTTTCCAGGTATGTGGCGCTCTTCTGGTACCTGGGATTCTCTTTCCATGCACCTTCTTCTTTTCCAGGATCTGCCCACCTTTCTAATATTCCTTAAGCTCCAACCCTTCTGAAAACCAGTTTCTGTCTCTTCTACTCAGAGGTATCCATAGCTCTGCTTGTATTATTCTTTCTTGCTCTGTAGTTCAGAAAATATTTCCAACCTTAAAATCAGTGGATTTACAATACTAATTTATTTTTTTCCTTCAAGGATTGGAGATCCTTGCTGACTACTGTCCAACAACATAGGATAATAGTTGTTTCACATGTTCTTAGCTTTTTTTTTAAATTGGTGGAGGAAGGTGACCTTGTCAACTTTGCATTATCTGATAACCAGAACAAGAACATTCTAATGATGTCAAAGATTTGTAACTGAATCATTATGGTTAAATGTGAATTCCAAAGAATGAAACATAAGATGTACAATCTGGCTTCAGCCTACCCATGTAGCCTCATAATCCTTCACTGTTTTCTCAACTGCTGTTTTGGTCACATTGAACAACTTTATCTTTCAAATGTGAATATTTTCATGACTTCTCATTTCTGTGCATGCAGGTTTCTTCCTCTTGAAATGCCCAGTCCACTGACTTCTCCTTTCCATGAACTACATCTGTTTATACTGGTGAAACTATCACAATATGATAAACATTTCATTCTGTGTCACTCTCATTGGACTGTGACTCCTACATCAGGCACAGCCAACTACCTCTGTGTAAATAAATGTCTTCCTCTATGGTATAAATTATAAAGATTAGACATTCCTAAAGGTGTCTTACATCCCTAAAAGGTGAAAAAGCATCCCCCAGATTACTTAAACACTTGAAAATTTTCAAGGAACCTATTACACAATTGATTTTAAATATTTAAAAATATAAATTCTTAAAATTTGTATTATTTTTCAAGGATTTACCATTTATAATCTTAGCACTAATGGTAAAATACACTTAAGTATTATAGTAAAAATAATCCTTTTAAAATGCAGAAGCCAATATCACTTGATATTTTTAATTACAATGGTAGGCAATTTATCTATTAAACATTTACTTTTATACTTCTCAGAAGTCATTCTAATTAAATGAAATTATTAATAAATGTGCAATGGCTTATTGTATTAAAATAATAATTAAATAATGAAGAGATACATCTAGAGGCACCAGTGTAAGATTAATATGCTAGGAATTTCCTACTGATTTTTATAAAATGCAAATGGGGAGAAACCCAATTATATATTAAATAAACTAATTATATGATTTTAGCCATAGTTAGAAAGTTTTACTTTCAAATTGAACACCACTAGTTTACTCATGAAATAAATATCCAGCATACTAAAGAGAAATAAATTCTAGGTAAGACAAATAAATATAAATAAGATCAAAACCATTTTCAAAATATGGAGAGCACACAGCATTCTTTTCATGACAAATTCAAAAAGTATTTTTAATACATTTTCTGTTAAACATTGTAATTTGGAGATAGTGTCAGTGCATTATTTTAGGTACAAAGTTAAGGAAGCAAATAGAAGATAATGAGGACAGATGAAAACAGGAAAGGTAAGAAAGAGGCAGTATAAAGAGAGATGAGGAAAAAGAGATGGAATCAAAACAAAGAAAGGGAATAGAAGCTCACAAGAAAGAGAAAAAGAAAGAAAATAGGGAAAGAAAGAAAAGGCTGAAATTTTAAAGGACAAAATGGAACTGCAATGCTATGTTCTGAATATGGTTTGTTCCCTAGAGTCATCCAGGAGATGAATCACCAGAGCCATATGTCCATGGTGCCAGGAGGATGGAAACTTAATCTGGCTTTGCTCTTTGTGGTGGAATCCCCATGATTGAACGTGTGTAGCTTTATAAGCAGAGGGAGAAAACACCAACGCATATATACATGTGCTGTCTGTCTCTCGATATGAGATGCTTCGTGCCACCTTGGGACTCTGATAGCAAGAACACTATCACCAGAGGCTGAGTCAAAGGGGTCTACCTGATCTTGGCCAGGGAATCTCCAAAACTGCAAGCCAATATAAACTATCTTCTTTATAAAGTTAGTCTGCCTTAATTATTCTGTTGCAGTAGTGAAAAATAAACAAATACAGAAAGCAGTACAAAACAAAGGACTTTTGAAATATTAACTAAGGAAAATTCTACATATTTATGCCATGTCTCCAGTCACTGAGCATTTTATTGAAGGATTTATTTTTCAGTATAAAAGTAATATGTTCATTGTAGAACATTAAGAAAACACTAAAGAAAAGTGACATAATCATTTGCAAGGCAGCCAGGTAAATGTAAAAACTTTTAATATTTGCAAGTATTATCTTCTTGCATTTTATTTTTTTATTTTTATTTTTTTATTATTGAGCCAGGGATTGAACTCAGGGGCACTCGGCCACTGAGCACATCCCTAGCCTTATTTTGTATTTTATTTAGAGACAGGGTCTCACTGAGTTGCTTAGTGCCTCACCCATGCTGAGGCTGGCTTTGAACCCATGATCCTCCTGGCTCAGCCTCCAGAGTGCTGGGATAACAGGCGTGTGCCACCATGCCCAGCCATCTTCCTGCATTTTAATGTACACTTTCAAATATTTTTTTTTGAAGTGGCATAAAACTTTCAATTCCTTAATCACTTAAAAATATAACTTAAGCCTTTTTAAAAAAAATTAGTGTTTATAAGTATATTTTTATTTTAATCCTGATAGGAAAGTGATGGCATTCAACTATTAGAATAATTTCTTGAGATTTTTTAATAAAGGGACTTTTAACAGATGTATGGACATTGAGGTAGGAAGAACCTAAGGGATAGTACATTTCTGGGGGTGTAGCTCAGTGGTACAGCACTTGTCTAGCATGGGGAGGTCCTGGGTTCAATTACCAGTACCAAAAAAAAAAAAAATGGATAAAGATAGTGTAGTAACCCAAGGCTTATCAGAGTGGTTAGGCCCAATGGTAAGGAGGAGAGAGTAGTTTATTAGAACCTCAATGCAGATGGTTGTGCAAAGGATCCAGATTTAGGGGTCAATAACATTAGCCACGGCTTACAGTCAACCTGTGATAATAGAATAGGGCTGATGGACAGATAACTTCAAGTCGCTCGTTTCCTGTTTCCAGTTGCCTATGTGATTCTCATTCACTGAATCCGATTGTCAACCACAGGTAACAGAGCCAAAGTTATTTACACAAAATACTTCATAGCCAGAGGACATGGAAAAGAAGAATGGAGAATTAAATGTGATTCTGGAAGGGTAAATGATAGCCATCCAAGGGACTGAGTAATATTACATTAAAATTACCTATGAACTCCCATTTTTTGTTATTTATAACATTTTTATTATCAATAGCTTTTTAAAAATAATTTGATTTAGAATTATTTTCTCAACCAAACCACCAAAAATAGATTAAAAGGACATCAAATATCAAAGGCTTATGACTGAGCTAATTTTTTTTCCAAATTAGTGGTTTCAATTTATATTTCTGCCAGTAAGTTAGGAGAAATTATTTATATCCTTATCATTAAAGTAAAAATTATGTTATATGAGTTTGTTAGGAAAATTTAGATGGCAATGTTTATTTTTCATTTCTTTGACAACTATTGGGTTAAAATGTTTTTAAGTTTGCGAAATATTTTACTTTTTCTTTCACAAGTTTCTCCTCTTGGCTATCTTTCTGTGGCTCAAAAATTAGTTAATACTGATTCATTGGTGCATTTACTTTCATCAACTAAAAGACAGACTTGTCATTGAATATAAATTTTATCACCATAAGAAATTGTTCTTTGAAAAGTGAACACTTGACCACTGTTTATAATGATTTTTAAATTTTTTCTTGATCATGAGATAATTAGATTTGGCATCTAACTGGGAAGATCAGAAAGACTTCCCTTAAACAGAAATGTTTCATCATTTACAACAGATATATTTTGTAACTTGCAGAATAAATGTTTCATAATTTGCAGTAATGTTATTGTAAAAACATTGTCTTGTTATAGTAGAATAAAATTCAATTAAAATCAGTTTGGGAATCTCCTTTTAATCATCCTTTGTTGAAGGCAGAATATACAATGAAATACAAATAGCTGTCATTTATTAAGTGTGGCCTGCATGTTAACGAATGTATTTCATCCTTCCTGCAAACTCATTTGCTTATTTCCCTAAAAAGAAATTGACCCTTTGAGGCATTAACTTGTATCAGATCCCACAAGAAGTCTATGATGGACTCATTTCATATAATGATTTCTCTAAGAATTTATGTAATTCACCCTTCCTTGTATTTCATCAACCTTGCTGTCTTTATTATCATAAGATTTGCAAGTATTGAACAGATTGAGTTTGCTTACTATAATCTTTTTAAGATGTATGCTGAAGACAGGAATAAAGGAATAAACAAACACTAAAATACGTGCTAAACCATCTTTAGACCAGACAAAAAGAACAGCAATAACAACAACAAAAACTTCAACACAAATTTGAAATCTGTCTTTGTCCAGGGCAGGTGGTATGCCTCCATATAGTATTAGAGTATGAATATAGTATAAATACATAGAGTATTGGTAGTATTGAAATGTATAAATGGTGCCTGTCTTCTCAGAATAATAGTTGTCATTCAACTTTCCACTTTTATATCTGTGTCTCTTCTAGCTAAGAACGTCTAAGACTCCTACTTCAATATTTGTATGTGATACATGACAAAAACATGATAGAAAAAGTTACCATTGTACTCTAGAAAGTACAAACCCTAACTTGAAGTCAGACTGCTTTATTTGATTCCCGGCCCTGCCATTTATAAGTTTGACTTTGGCCAAGTTATTTAACCTCTCTGTGACTCAGCTTCCTCATCTGTAAAAAAGAGATAATAAAACTCCCTATCTCAGGGAAATTCTAAGGATTAAAAGATTCAACAGAATGAGCCTCATTTAGATAACAGTAGTTTATGTTTAATCACTGGAGCATAAGAACATTGATTAAATAAATCTAAAAAGAAAAAAAATAAAAAGGAAGCAAAGATGAAAGAAAGAAATGACACAGGAAGGGAGGAAGCAATCTGGATATTCATTTCTAAAATTAGCTCAAGTATACATTTATTTATCCACTCTACAGCAAGTACATAAACAGAGGATTATCCTTGCTTGGTTACATTGCTTGATAATGTATATATCCTCTTAAAACTAAAGCTGAATAAGTATAAAATGAATAAAAGTGAGTATATTAAACTAGAAGATGTAGATATCTTTAAGGTAGTATAAAATTTATAAATAATATATTTTTTCTAATTATTCTAAATGTCCATATAAGACAGTGTTCAGGAGGGACAACCTACTCAAGGCCCACAAAAGAATGATCCAGAGCAGAAAGGTTCAGAAGGTTGAAATGCACCTGCCTCATTCCTCATTCCTCATGGTGTGCCCCATTTCAGGCAGCTAAGATCCAATCCCAGCTGTTAAGATAACTCAAACCACTTGATTTATTGTCATTCTTACATACAGAGTGTCAAACTGATGGTGTCCATGGTTTCCCCATGCTGGATCTGAAGAAGGTTCTCTATGACATCCTGAATAACATAATGCCTAGTGTCAATGCAGCCAGAACTGTTGTAACGCAACTTCTTGTGTACTCACTTGCTGGGTTGTCGGTGCTATGTAGGCTCACCACTGGGACTCTTGGACCTGGATTTTAAAAATACATGTATAAATATTTTTAAAGACATCTAAGTAATACTTATTGGAATGGTTACATGGGAGAGTCTTTTTTTCCAAATGGAAGCATTTCATGGTTAGAATATAATGAAACAGAGCCATATAAATAGATGTAATTCTGTTCTGTGGGCATTTTGCTCAGAAAATTAAGAACACAAGGGAAAAGTAGTATTTCCACAGATTTTGCTAAAATCCCCATCTCCCCAAATGTCCTTTACTTATGTACTTTTATGTTAGCTAGTCTTTCATGTTGTACTCTTCCATCTTTAGTCTTTATACAATAATCACTGATGTTTAGGAAGTGGATTCATGACATTTTCACCCATTAGCAGATTCAAAAATGATGTTCTATTTTCAATCAGTCAAGAAAGAAAGAATGCATTTGAACTTGAAATTTTTACATACAATGTAATGAAAAAGGGGCTAATCGCATATTCATTTTAAAAATATATTAACCCAAATCTCAAATATTTAAAAAGTATCAGTTAAGCTTTTACCATAAGCTGTTATCTTGAAACCTCCCTTTCTTAATGGAACCCTGTGTAAACATGTAATTTTTCCCCCTGGTATTATTAAATAGGTATTTTTCTCTTTTGATTACTTCATTTCAGATATCAAGAGAAAATAACTAAAAAAAAGTCAATGTTTGTATATTCCTTACTTTGCCTTTAAAAAAGAACAGCCTCATGTTCAGACTGAAGTAGGAGCACTCATTTCATCACATTATAAGAGGGCACATGGATTCCAACTTGTCTCCAGAAAACAGAGCATCAGATTGAAGAGTGATTCCTAAGAACATTCTAGAAAGACTATATAACCATGGAAAACTACAGGGTACTCTCAAAAGACAGAAGTAATAGGGGCAATAGGATTGCTCAGAACTGAAGAAAGCTGGAGCAGAGAAATTTCATTTTCCATAGATCCAAAATGCCGTAACAACAGACAATAGCCGAGTTAGTTTATCACTGTGGCATGGTCTTGTCCATATGAATGTATATTCACCTTTTCAAAATGCCCATGTTCATATAGCCTTTATCAATTATGTATGCATGAGGTATCACTCCTAATTTCTAATTCTAAATGAAATACATAAGAAAAATTTGTATCTCTAATGTATAACAATTAAATTTATTGATGGTAGTAATAGATAACTGATGAAATATAATCAGAAATCCTATGTTACCTTACCTTCACAGAATAATAAAAAATGTTGATTCAAGGGACTAAAACTGGCATCAAAATATGTACATTGTTCCTTCATAAAATTACATGAAATGCATTGGCGATTTAATAATCCTTCTGTAGAAGCACTGGGGAAAGAAAATGAAAGTCAGAAGTTACTTGAATGGGTACATCACATTTAAATACAGTGTAACTTAAAGAGAAAACCTGCATCAATGCTAGCATAGAATTTCCTTACAAATTATGACTCACCATACACATACAAAATGAATTTCCTTTAATAATGTTCAAACACTCAAATTTTTCTTCTCTGTAATAAAATTAAAATTATGTATGCCTATATGTATGTAATATGTATTTATATATGGCTATAAATAAACTGATTTCCATAGGACTCAATGTAACTTATTTGCATTTTCTTTACAGATATTTGTACATAAACTTCTAAAGGAAATTGGCCACAGATAGCAAGGGATAAAGTAATCATCAACAAATATCAGTCAAAAGGATAAATAAATATTTCTTCAAGTCACACAAAATCAAGCTCATGATTTCTAAACTCAATAGTCTAAGCATTAGAATTTGGCATCAATGTCATATTTTCCTCACAAAGTACTTGTAGTAAAATGTTAGGTACAGGAAAGTTGTTGTTGTATAATAATACATATAATGCTAATGACAACACATACTTTATTAAATAGAGGAGGCAAAGAGAAAAATGATCATATCTTTATTTTATAATAATGGTGGTTGACTTTAAAGGGGTAGACAGATTCAACCAAGGTTAAATTATTTATATTGAATGGCTTATTTTTAAATGATATTATCTAACTCAATGGATGAAAATATTACAGAACATACGTTTAAAAACATGCTTTCTCAATTGCATTTTGGAATGAAACATGATTTTGAAATTTATATATGAATAATAGTCACATTGGTTTCAACATGCAATATGCTGTAGTCATGGGATGAAGGAGTGGTGTTAAAGTGGGTACCAGAAGCACCAGAACCACCAGAACCAATTGAAGTTCAATGCTAATTATAGTTCACAGGTCATAATTTCACACATTTGAGACACTGTAAGTTGATTATAATTCATACTTTACTAAAGGCAATATATGTGTATATACTAGGCCGTGTAAAACTATTTAGCTAATTTACCAGTATGTAATCATATTCATTTATATTTTTAACTGTGGTAAAATACATATAACAAAAAAATTTACCATTTTAAACCATTTTAGGTATATAATTATTTCATAAATTATATCAGAATATTGTAAACCAGCACCAGAGACAGCCTTAGAAATTGTCCCACTTGCATACAGCAATTCAGTGATTTAACTAAGATTTAAAACTTTTCTCTCTCTGTGCTTCCATAAAGCTTTCAGATCCAAGCTCCCTAGAAATTTAAACTGATATTTTCTCATTATTTAGGTTATGGGGGAGTGCTAGAATAAGAAATGCAGATTTTGAAACCAAACAAATGTAACACTGAATATGCTAAGAGTTCTGTGTCTGCAGGGTAGTCTGGTGCCATCCATTAAGTCAACCAAGGACCACTTTTATAGCTTGAGCAAGACACTGATTGAGTTGTCTGGATCAAACACTCACATTATCTTAGTCAAGCCAACTGGCATTTGATGAGCTATTTAAGGGGAACTCTATTGTTGCTGCATTTTCTTTATAACATAGTCAGCTACAGTAGTACAGGGCATAGATATATTGACTACTCTTCCTTAGGAGAAAGATGAGGCAAGCCCACAAATCTTCTGATTCATGGTGATTGTAATCTCATTTTACAATAGTAGGCAAAATGGAGATTGAGACAGCTGAATTTGCTCACCTTAACCATGTCTTAACTTCTGATATGGTTATTTTTCTGTAAGAGTTTTATAAAATAGGAGTAATAAAACAAAGATAAAATATTTTCACCCTCTGAATTATTGTGAATTAATAATAATACGTGTTTCAAGAAGATAAGCTTAAGGTCACCAGAAAGAAAAAGTGACCAGCGCTTTTGATTAAGCCTTCTAAACCAAAATTTGAATGAGTATTTCAAACAAAATTTTCTACTTTCAGAGGAAGAATAGCTGTTAACAACAGCTATTCTTCCTCTGAAAGTCATCAGAATTGAGAACATGAGTCCAGAAGCTCCAAGAGAATAAATTAAGAAAATGAATTGCTGGGAGATGTGAAAAGAAGGAGGGATTACTTTGGAGGAAAAAGAATTCTGTATAAATGAGAGAGGGGTGAATTAGGGGGAGTCAGGGAATGTTAAACCCATTTTTGCTCTCAAAGGAACATCTAGGCTACTTGGTGAGAATGAGAAGCAATACTTCTTTAAACATGATGAGTTACTACTGAAAACATGACACGGCAGTTTTGACACTTAAAAAATTGACCTGTTAAATAGAATTTTGGAAGTGTATATAAAGTCTAGAATTAATAAGTCATTTGGTGACCAAAAATAAGTCATTCTTGTGAAGTCCTGAAGAATGCTTTGTGAGTGAGGAGACATTTTAATGCTACATAGGTGCATTCTCCAGATCTTTCTATGAATAGTTTCACATTTTGGGAAAATTTGGCAGATGTACATAATCCCCCATGCATTATTTGGTTTTAGTTATATGATGAGCATTCCTTAAATAAGGATGCCTTTTACTTGGATTTTATGAAATAAGGGACAAAAAAGAGAAGCTTCTACTTGGTACACTTACTAAGTGCTCACAGAGCTATTAGGTTATTTAGGAATAAATGATATGTGTGTCACATTAATGCTCTAAAAATTCAAAATGAGACCCAGCAGAAGAGGTTACTGGGGAAGATACGTCAATGTCAATTTATGTGGGAAGTTTAGAAAAGCAAACTACACACACACACACACACACACACACACGCATACACACACACACACACACACACACACATACAGAGAGAGAGAGAGAGAGAGAGAGAGCGCTACTGAAACTAAAAGCAGACAAAGACAAAAAATAAGAAAGTCTCCTTCTCAGTATAGTCCTCCAGGATCATAGAGGACCAGAACCAAAGGATGAGACCAAGAATATGAGGTTTTGTCATACCGAGATGGGCTGAAAATGACATTTCAAAATTTTGCATCTCTTCATCATTTTGTGTTGATGGCTATTAAGAAGCCCACCTGTCAGGAGATCCTTGAGCAGTGCCTACCTGTATAGCTGTCTCCCTCTGGGAGAAGACTCCGTGCTCAAGAAGTAACTGTCCAGGAGAGAAAACAGCACACACATCAGTAATGATCTCTCTTTTCACACTGAGCTTTCACTTGCATTGTCTAAACTGTGGAAAAACAGGCAAGTGCCGTTTTGTTATTCAACCAGAGGACTTTGATCCATCTGAAAAACACACATTTTGTTCTTTATAAACTCATCACCCTTTTTCATGATCTCTGTGTGTGTCATGTGCATGCATCTGTGTAAGGTGTCTTCGAGTGAAGTATAGAAGTCTTTAAAAAGAGCTTATTCTTTTCATGGCTGGCTTATTTCAACTAGGATGGTAAGCAAAACAATTCTAGTTGAAA
This sequence comes from Glaucomys volans, assembly GCA_020662805.1. Lineage (NCBI taxonomy): Eukaryota > Metazoa > Chordata > Mammalia > Rodentia > Sciuridae > Glaucomys > Glaucomys volans. The sequence continues at coordinate 815,895 of JAJEJO010000449.1, read as the reverse complement.
AGATCTCATTTGAAAAGTCTGCCTGCCTGCCTGATGTGAAAACCAAAAAACACTCACATTTTTTGAGGTGTTTCATCATATGCCAAAATCTTTATCACTTCCCAGTTTCCTGATGTCAGATGCCGCACAGTAATTTGCTCACTTTTACTCTGCAAAGAAATAGAAAATATTGATTTTCTTTTTATTTAACCAGTATGTCTCTGGTAAACATGAAAATACCGACTGCTGGTGTCACATTTAATTCTTTAGTTCTCTACTAACATTCAGTTTTCTGTCTTAAATCTCCAGGATACACACACATTCCTAGAAACACAGATGGTTACTGGATGGTGCCTTTATTCCTGAGCTATAGGAAAACCATTCAGAAAACTTCAGGTGAGCATACACCTGTGTACTAACTTGACAGCAGACTTTGGTACCAACACAAGACTTTGATAACTCTTTCTAAATGATTGGCAGCAGTGCAATTTGGACAACTTTACATAAAACATTTCTACACAAACTTTACTACATATAAATAATTATAAAAAAAACTTTGGAATTTTTAATTGAAATAATATTAAGTTTATGATGAATATTATAACTCTAGCCAAGAACAAGATGCTTTCCCATTTGTTTAAGCCTATTTGATTACCTTTCAGGAACATCCTAACATTTTCCTCTCAAAAATTTTTGTATATTTTATGTCTTCTAATTTCAATTTCATATTTATTTCATATATTTTAATAAAAAGTATTTTTTCTTTATATATTTTAATTGATTTTAACATATAACAAATCAATTGATTTCCTTATTTCAAATATCTAACTGAATACTTTCCACATTTATGATCATTTATTAATTTTTCTATGATTCTATGTTAAATAATTCCTCCAATACAACATTTAAACTAGTAGCAATAACATTTATCTTTTTTAGTCCCTGACCTTAATGGGAAATTTTGTGATAGCTCTTTAATAAATAAAATATTATGTTTTAGACTGAGGTATGTAAATTTCAGGTTTTATGAAAATAATTTAGTACTAACTTTTGTAAACATTTTCAAAACTTTTAATAAAAAGAAAATCTATGCTTTAGCATAGTATATATTATGTGTGACTACCTGTCAAAGCCTGGAATTATCCTGTGTAAAAGGTCATATGAGCCTGGCACTCCTTTGTAGCATGGTTCTTTGGTAACCTTTTATTTCATCTGTGTCATGAGTCACTTAAAGCTCTCTGTCTCCTGGGGACAGTTTTGGCTAAATATATTCCTCAAGAAATTGTTCAGTTCAACTAAAATTTCAAATAAATTGTCACACAACTCTAGAAAATATTCTCTAATGATTTATTAAAATGTCTTTTGGTCCCATTAGTCATTTCTTAATTTCTTATCTTTGTATAATTTTACTTTATTTATTTTTAATCTCTCTTGTTGATTTGGGTCAGGTTTGCTTTGCTTCATTTTCTTTTTCTCATTCTTCTTTGTCTTCTTTCTTTGCAAAGAAGCATTTTTTTTTTTAATTTATTACTTATATTCTTTCTGTTTATAACCAGCTCAATTTCTGCTTCCAACATATTTATCTACGTCTTTATGTTGTACGTTGATTTTTATCAATTGCTTTCTAGGTGTTTGAGTTGAGAATTCAATATATTTGATTCCATTCTTTCATTTACATTTTCATAATTACTTAAAGCTTTTCATTTTATCCTGACTGCTGATTCTGAGATTACAAGTTATCATACTTCTTTTATTATTATTATTATTTTATCAATGTTGCAATTTTGGTTTTAATTCTGCAAAGAATTATAAAATTGAGCAAATTTACTTTTTAAACTTTTCTATTCAGAAAACCAGTTAAAAATATAATATGGAGCCCAGTGTGGTGGCACATGCCTGTAATCTCAGTGACTTGGGAGGCTGTGGTAGGATGATAACAAGTTGGGAGACCAACCTCAGCAATTTAGCAAGAACTTGTCTCAAAAAAGAAAAGAAAAGAAAAGAAAAGAAAAGAAAAGAAAAGAAAAGAAAAGAAAAGAAAAGAAAAGAAAAGAAAAGAAAAGATAAGGCTGGAGATCTGGAGATGTTTCTCAGTGGTAAAGCACTCAATCCCCAGTAAAACACATACACACACACACACACACACACACACACACACACACACGCACACATACACACACACATTGTCTTACTGATTTCAAGGTTATTGATTGTGATTACAACATTCTTGCTTAGAGAACTCACTTAGGACTTCCTTCGTTGCCTGTATGTGTTAGTTCTGTTAATGTCTCATATAAAATTGAAGGGAATATATTATCTATTATTGATGGGTGTTCAAATATTTATAATTATATTAACATACCCTAATTATCTACCTGTACTATAAATATAGTCTTACTTAACTCTGGGGTCCACTTGAGTTACTTCTACTGAGAAAAACATTAACTATTTTTTGTGTGACTCTATGCTATGGTTTAGATATAGGCATTCTCAACTGCTATGTATTCCTTATAATTGAATTTTGTGATAATTAATGCTTTGGGGATAAATGTTCTCTTGTCTTGTCTTGTCAAGATTTTAGCCTTTCTGAATCATTTTATTTTAGATGCATATTTTCCATAAAGGATTGAATTGGATTTTTTACAGAAAACGAAATGCAAATCAGTATTTTTTTAGTGTGTAAATTAAGTCAATACATTTTTTGAAGAATAATTGATACTCTTTTAAAGAGTTCCATCAATTTTTATGTATTTATCATGGATATTATGTCTAAGGGTTTTTTTTCCTAGGCCATCTATTATACAGTATTTATTTTTAGTGCTTCCAAATCTGGTGCTAGATTTTCATTTTAGCTTTACAAGTTAAGTTTACATTAATAATTTTAATGATATTCATATCACCCCTCCCCAAATGTCTTCTTTGGTTTCTAGAATATTTTTGTTATTATCTATAGTTACTATGATTTTAAATATTATCTTTTTCACTGTTTTCTTCTTAATCTCATTTAAGAACTTCAATATGCTATCAGATTTTAGGTTGCAGCTATTTCTGATGCTTTATATTTCTTCATTTTCATTCTGTTGGCTATTTTCATTTTTCTCCTTTGCATATTTTTAGATTTCTGTTTACTTTTCCTCAAATACCTTTCAATGAATGCATTTGTTGTTCTTATTTTTTTCCAGTTTCCTCCTGATTTCTACTTTACAAGGTTAGTAGTAAGTTTTAAACTTTTCTTTTGAGGTATAATTTTAGATATACCAAATGGTTATATAATTCATATTGGGGTACCATTTATTGGTTTCATCTGCTGCATTTTAAATTTTTTCTCTTTGAAGTATTTTCATTTGTTCACATTTTTTTCTACTCTCAGTGTTCTTTACATGGTAACTTTCATTTACCAGCCATATTTTGTTCTTTAGGAATATCCAGGACACCTACATAAGGATAATGGATGGTTAGGTGGCCTGCTCTTCTTTTATTACTAATGACCTAAGAAGAGCACCATTAGGAGTGAATGTATGTATTCTGTTTTTTCTTTAATTAATTAATTTATTTTTGGTGCCAGGGATTGAACTCAGGGGCACTCAATCACTAAGCCACACTCCCAGCCCTATTTTGTATTTTAGTGAAAGACAGGGTCTCACTGAATTGTTTAGTGACTCACTTTTGCTGAGGTTGGCTTTGAACTCATGATCCTCCTACCTCAGTCTCCCCAACTGCTGGGATTACAGGTGTACACCACTGTGCATGGCTGTATTCTGCTTTTAAATGAACAAATATATGTATATATATTATTTATTTGTTATTGTTGTTATTCTGTAGAGTCCTTAATTTCCACTCCTATTTTTCATCTTCCTTTTACCACTAATATTTTAAGAGATGCCTCTTCCTTTCAAGTTTTCTTCTTTCTTAGGGAGCATTAAAACTTTCTTCTCTGATTTTATGCATATTCCAGCTACTTCATTTTGGTTTCTTGTTTCAATACTGATTTTTAAAGAGAAGTCTACTAATATCCCTCTATTGATTATTGATTGTTGATATTTGCCTATGCATTTGGTGAATGCCTTTACTAGCTTAAAGAAATCCCCTTGATTCTTGAATTTCTAAGATTTCTAAATACTGATTTTGTTGAATAGCATAGCATCTTGTTTCTGTATCTGCATCATGATGATTGTGATTTTTCTCACATAAAAATTTTTATTTTATTGATTTTAAAGTTTTAAGTGAAATTAGAAATTCTATGTGAACAAAATAGTAAATATTTAAATGGTTTGAATAATTCACTTTGCTGATATCTGATTTAGGATTTTGGAAATTTTGTTTCTTATATGGTTCTCTCTTTTACAGTCTCTACTTAGCAGTTTTTGGTTAAAAGATGATACTTGTATCACAAAAAGTATTGAAAACTTTTCCACCTTTTTCCATTTTCAGAATGTTTCTGTGAAATTAAAAATAAGATTTCCTTGAATGTTTGAAAATATCCAATTTCAAAAACTATCTGTGCTTGATGTAAAATTTTTTAAAGCAATCACACCACTTCCTTTAATATATTGGGATAATTCAGATTGTTTCTTAAATTGCATTTGATATTTTTTCTAGAATTTTTCCGATTTCCTTAAGTTTTCACATGTTTGAACCTTAAATTACTCATGTTTTTGCTTTTGCAGTGCTAGGACAATGCTTTTTTCATGTCTTTTCATGCCTTTTTTATACTCAGTTTTTTCCTCATTCTATTTCTTATGCTTTGGGGCTTTCCCAATTTTTAGTTAATTTTTTTTTTATTTTTACAGACTGCATTTTATTCATTGTACACAAATGCGGCACAACTTTTTGTTTCTATGGTTGTGCACGATGTAGATTCACACCATTCGTGTAATCGTACATGTCCATAGGGTAATGATGTCTGTCTCATTTCACTCTCTTTCATACCCCTGCCTCCTCCCTGCTCTCATTTCCAATTTTTAATTAATCTTGATGAACAACGTGAATTCAAATTTTTTTTCAAAGAACTGATTATTTTGCCATACGTGTTTACTTTGTCTTGGCTTTCTAGCTTATTAGTTTTTTTTTTTTAAATAAACTATTTCTCATTTCCTTCAATCTAAGTTGGAATTTCTTCTGTTCTTTTTGTAAATTCTTTTTTCATATGCTCTATGTGCTCTTTTACACACATATGTATCTGTGTGTGTATACATTGTACATGTAACCATACATATATAAGATGAATGTTATTATATTTATATGTATACTTTAAATAAATAGTATAAATTTTCCTATCATTACTGCTTCTCTGTGTCATATCTATTGGAATAGTTTTTTTTTTTCATTTAGTTCAATGTATTTGTTTATATATATTTTTAAACCATGAATAATAAATGATATTTCATTTCCATATTGATGGCCTTTAAAAGTTATAATTGTTTTTGCCAACTCCTAATTCAATTGCAGTGTCTTCAGAGAATATAATCTATTTACTGAGTGCACTGCCAATGCATTTTTTGGTGTAAATAAATCCAAAATCTAGATTATTTGATATGGGAGAGTTTTATCACCATATCTATCTCCCCATATTACTGGAAAACAGAAACAAAAAGACCATTCTGTATTCCACTCTCTATATATATATAGTAAAATAATCTTCCCTCAGATGCTATGAGTGACTTCTTGGTATATAATCTTCATGTCAACCTCTCCCTAATTTGTCCTTTATAATCTTAAAGGAATTCTCCAGCCGTCTAGTTGTTTGGGGTCAATGAATACCTGATATTTTTACATCAATTTCCTTGTACACTTTATGATGCATCATTGTCATTTACAAGTATTTGTTGGCAAAAGGTATAAATGCAGTTTGAAACACAATTTGTAAGATTTTAGATACAACCCAAGGTTAGTGTGGAATTCTAAATTCAGACATTTTATTGTCAAGCTTCCAGAGGACAATAACTGAGCGGATGACTAGCTTCACTTATTTTCAGGTCCTGTCTTGAATGTGCCAAGATCAGGATATTAACATCTGTATGTTTTAGTGCATCTTTAATGTCAATATAAAAGATAAAAAAATTCTTTTAACATTGCTAAAGAAAATTTGCTCAGTATTTCTACTGTATGTCAGGACAAAATTTTCTTCACAGATTTCTAGGTTGATTAGTTTCTCTCTTTTCCAGAAAATTTTGGGGTGTGTGCATATGTTTTAAGGATGAAAAAGAAGCTGCATTTAAATGATCCTGAGCAAAAATTCAATGCTTTGAAAAATGTTTGAACATAGCATACACAAGAATAAAATTTTACACTGTTTACTTCAAAGGTCCATTTACTTTCAAATGTTATGCTTTTAAGTGTAAGAAGAAAACATCTTTTGTTGAGAATCATAATAAGAACCTCACAAGCTTTTGATTTTATTTCAAACATCTGTAATTGCTTTGCTTTTTTTTATATTAACCAAAGCAAATATGGGCTGGGAAATAAGTTGAATTCCCATCTCACATATTATAGCCTAGACTTAATTTCCAAATATATATTTTGGGATACTGAGTTTCATAACAGTGAACACATGGATTTTGATCCTGATACAAAGTAAATAATCCCAATAACAATCAGAATATGGCAGATTATTCTATAGTTCATAAAAATACATATCAAGGGGCTTAACTACTTTGCATAAGGGGGTTTCTATATTTCAGTTAGCTTTTCATACACTTTCACCAGAAATACAGTCACAGGAGGGGAAATGTAATACAGCAGAAAATAACAATTTTTACTCCATAATAGCATTTCTTTCTTTCTATGCATCCATAATCTCTGCTGTATAAATTCGGTAAAATAGAAACACTTGAATATCAATGTAAAAACATAATGGACCTCTGAATGAAGCAATATGGCAACGTACTTCAAATTGAACTCATATGTCAACTCTAATTTTAGGGAGAAAATAGAATCAAAATTGGAGATTTCATTCATTCTTAAAAGAAGCCTGAAAACCCAGAATATAGTGGTTTTATTTGGATCGAGAACTTGGACACCTCTCCAAACTTGGTGGAGATTTTATCTTAGTCCAAGAAGTTAAAGATCAATTTTATATTTCTATTTGTGAAATGAAAACACATTGATATCAGTAAAAGTTTAATGGTGTCTTTGCTTTTTATCTGATTATACCCTGTTCATTCAAATACCTGAGTTCTGTTTAACTTTTGGAGCTTCTAAATAAGGAAAATGTTGTCGTGCTTAAAAATAGAATGCTTTAATTTACTGTCTATTCATCACATGAAATGAGCTAATTGTTTTCAGACAATGTTCTAATCAGATACAACATTGAAATTTAATGAAAAAAGTGTATTGGTTTGATTAGGTGATAGAATTGTGAATTTGGGGCATGGTATTTTTGTACAGTATTTGTAATGAATAATGGCACTTAAAAGTGTTCCAGCTGAAATCATCAGCTCTCATGGGCAAAACCTCATGTTGCTAAATAGACAAATTGAATGGATTCACCAATATGTAATTTTTTCATTTAACACAATTTAAAAAGATGACACTGTCATTGCTTATGTCCACAAATCTGAACCACTTAACATAATGGGAACTGTGCTTTCCCCATATTTGATTAAAAAGGAAAAAAGGCCTCATGTCTTTAATAAAACCTTTTCATTGAAGTCTGAATTGCAGGAGGTATGATGTTATAGTTCCTGAAATGGGAGTTCATAAGTTAGAGGTCTACTTAAAAAATATTATTTCAGAAAAAAAGGGGAGAATATCTGAAGTGATCAAAAACTTAATGGTCTGAGGTAAACAAAACGACAACAAAAATGTTTAACCTCAGTGAGAGCTTCAGAAGGTACATTAAAGAAAGTACATAAACAGATATTCATATGCAAATAGCCAATAATTGTTGAGAACAACTTCACATTAAGTAGCACGGATTTGATTGTTCAGAAGTTAGTAGAGCTCTATAGAAGTTTGGAAAAGTCATATTTTTTGAACTATTGCTTTTAATTGAATATGTGAAGGTAAGAAAATGCTCACAACGCATGCTTTTACATATTCATAATAAAAGTAATTGGAAAATATATGTATAAGGTAATAGAAATATTTTACATTTTATTAAGGAATTCCAGTTCTGGTAATCAATTAAAGAAATAATTCCTACTTTCAATGAGCTTTATGTACAGTGCCATCTATAATTATAATAAATTGCCATTCAATTAAACACTGAACAATTATGGTTAGCTATATGCATCCAGTCAACTAAATGCTAATAATTTAAAGGTTTTTAAATAGCATATGGGAAGGTATTCATCGAAAATTTAAATTTAAAATATCAGGACGTAACAGTATAATTTTTATAAAATTATAACCATGTTTAAAAGGAGAAGATCCAGAGGAAAATATATGAATTCTCTTTTTATTTTATGCAATTACTTTAACAAGGACAAACTTCTATAAATAAAGGAAAAAACACGATAGTATTTGTCATGATAGCCCTATCATAAAATAGGTTGAGAGCAATAACTTGGTATATTGCCCTCTACTGGTTTTTATCTAGTCACTGAGTGTATAAGAGAGCAAAATGTTTGCAAAAATGTACTGATTTCTTTTAAACAAACATGTATGAGTGAAGCGGGAAGCTCTCAGACATAGCTTAGCATGAAGATGTGCAGTGGTGGTCTTTCTGACTGAGGGTACAGAGCCTCCTGGTCCTGCTACTTCTCACTTTCTGGACTCACTGATGTTAAGTGTACAACAGCATGGGAGGACAGGAAGAGGGGTACAGGATCACCTACCTTGGTAGGCATTACTAGTTAGACTGCGATTTTTCATGCTGTTTTGGAGGAGCAAATTTGCCACCACAAATCAATACATAAGCAAATACATTACACATGCATAGGCTTTACCTAAATACCTTTTAACAACTAGAATGTCATTTTCATGGGAATAACTATAAATGGAAAAAAGTGTTTATACACAAGAGTGCTTATTTCTGAATTATGTCTAATATATCAAAAATAGAAATAACTAATAATGAAGAAAATTGGATCATTTAAATACAGAAAAATAATATGCCTACCTGAGGGAATATTAAACAGATATTAAAATCACATTTAAGTAAAATATTAAATGTTAAATATTAAGAACACAATTAAATGAAATGAGAAAAGTTATTCTTTAAATGTTGCAAACCTAAATTATGTGTTGATTGCAGTCGTTAAAGGAAAATTACATATTTTAGTATAAAAAGAATTTGGAAATATATGCAGAAATTGATTAAAAACATGAGAATGTAAGAAGATGAGATTGTGGGCAATTTTATATACTGTTGTATTTAGTTTATTCAGCTTAGAATTTTTCAAATTTTTGTAGGGTATATACAGCAACAAGGCAGGCTTCCACAATTCACAAAACATTTTTATATTACATATTATTAAATTGAAGCAAGTTTTTTTTTTTTTTTGGCAGGGGGTACTGGTGATTGAACTTAGGGGCACTCAACCACTGAGCCACACCCCCAGTCCTATTTTGTATTTTATTTAGAGACAGAGTTGCTTAGTGTCTCCTGTTTGCTGAGGTTTGCTTTGAACTCATGATACTTCTGCCTCAGCCTCCCAAGTCGCTGGGATTACAGGCATGTGCCACCACACCTGGCTGAAACAAGTGGTTTTGAATTATTTCCTAAAATAAAGTAATGCATGTATGTATGTAAACTCAGGTAAAATTGTATTTACATAAGCATCGAACTCTGACTCATTAAGAAAACAGATTAATTTTAGTCCATTGTCAGAACATACATGTAATCACTAGTTATGGTAGTTTCTCAGTGTGGCAACCCACAAATAGGCCTGAAGAGCAAACAAAATGGAGCAAAATGTTTTTTCCTTCACTGGAGGCTTTGCTACAATCTCCATAAGAGAAGAGACACAAAGCAAAGACATCTGATCCCTGAAGCTCTTCTGAACATTTGAGAAATAACCAATTGGACTGCATGTCAGACCACTTTGATTGGGCATAGAAATTTTTTCTCTTTTTCTTCTACAGTTGTGTGAACATTTAAGTCTCCACAGGGCACCATCACCATTTGTCCAATAATATATTTAACTCCATTTTTCCTCCTGATATGTTGAACAGACTTTCTTCTTTTTGGAATTATACACATAAAGACATAGTGTGCATTTATCCTATCCTCTACTACTTATCTTTTGAGTATCCACAATTTGTACATGATCTTTACTACTTAGATGTTAACACGGCTTGTTAAATAAAAATTACTGGAATTTAAGCATTCAATAAAATGCCACAATCATTTTTAAGATTGAAAAGCATAAATTTTGTTTTTGTCCAAAATATTTACCTAGTTTTTATTATAACAAAGTTTACCCTTAGCAAAAGTTAAGTAAAAAAATTGCTAGTGACAATTCTGTTTCACATTTTTTAAAAAATGAAAATCCTAATTTAAAATGTTACCTGCCTGACATAGTTTAATGGTTTGCCTTGATTGCCAAAATGTTATTCATATATAAATGAATACATTTATTTAGAACATAAATGGAATTACATTATATATTATTCTATATTCAGGTTTTCCAACTTAATATATATGTATATATATGCATATATATGTATATATAATCAATCTACATCTCTACTGTGGAAATCATATATGTTCTCAATTATTTATTTCAGCCTTGATTAAAATTAAAGTAAACTTCATGACAATTATTTTAATAATAGAGACCTAAGGTAAGCTTTGAATTTTAAACCATTGACACATGATATTGAGGCTTCAAAGCATTAAGCTGCTCAATACAAATATATACAGACGATAATAACTATTTCAGAATGTGCACAAGAGCCAAAGGTTCTGCAAATTTCAAAGTAGCCAAGATTGTCAAGAAGTTTTTGCCACATTTCTTTTTCTTTTCTTTTTTCTTTCCTTTTTTTTTTTTTTCTTGCTACTACAGATTGAACCCGGCATGCTTAATCACTGAACCACATCCCAGCCCCCCTTTTTTATTATTTTTATTTTGTACCCAATGCATTTAATGTTTACTGTTATTGTGTCATTATATTTTATAATTAAACTCAAAGCAAACATTTCAGAAAACAAAATAAAGCATATATGTTAGAGAAGAAGAGGAAAATCTATGATTACCCCAGTAAACTGAAATACTCTTAGAACTGATTTAAGTTTGGAAATTTACCAGTTAGAAAATTTGCAAAAATGAAAAAACTCAATTTGTTTCCCATATAACACAATAACCAAATATAACAGAAAGTAAAATGTAGTCATAAAAGCAACAAAGTAAAACAAATTATGGAAGTAAACCACAAAATAGAGGAATGTCTATATGAATATAATCAGATCTTTTCAAAGAAGGTGAGTTCAATACATAAAAAGACTTCTTCATAATTTGGAAACCTTTATATCATACAGGTATCTAAATAATATCCCCAATTCAACATATACATTAGTTCAATCCCAGTCCTTTCTTATATTTTATTTAGAGGCAATGTCTTGCTGAGGTGCTTAGGTCCTAGCTAAGTTGCTGAGGCTGGCTTTGAACTTGCAATCTTCCTGCCTCAGCCTATTGAGCTGCTGGGATTACAGGTGCCCTCAACCATGCCTGGATGCCACACCTTTTTTTTAGTTTAAACTTTGTTACCATGAAATAGTTCTGGCTTGTCTGTAAAACTGTCATAAAGATTCCAGTGTAACCCACAAATATTTATTATAAAACTTTTATTTGTGACAATAGAATGATTATTTAGGCAATTTTGAGAAATGTTTCATTTCCTCAAGAATGTTTGTAAAATTGGAAATTAAATCAAACTGACATTAATCTTGACATATTGAAACCACTTGTGAATTTACTTAACTTTTAAATAATTAAATAAAACATTTTAAACTGTTAACATTCTTTCAAAATTTAGAGGAAAGCAAAATTTTTCCCTACTTTTATCCAAAAGACCACATTATATAGCACCTGTGTCTTTGACCACAAATAGAAATTTATCCAACAGTTGTTTAAAATCTACGTGGTATTTTCCGGTGTGGGTGGGTGTACCTTTAATTTATTCATCCATTCAATTTTGGTGGACATTTAATTTGTTTTCAGCATTCAAAATTTTTATAACTCCTTGAAAATTTTATTTGTACAAATGGTAATAAGTAGATATTGAATAAAATTCTTCCTCTAGCTTGTCCTCAGGCCCTTGAAAGTTGGATGCTTTTCATTGGTTAAATTATCTATTTCAAGGCCCTCAGTCCATAGCACATATGTATGACTCAATAATTAATTGGTTTTTGAGACTGTTTTGTGCAACGTTACTACTTACATTTATGACTGTGAACTGGGGTTCTTTTTTTAAAATGTCAATGAGTTGTATATGACTCAAAATTCCACAAGAATTGGACCTCTAGGGACATAATGACAATGAAATTGAACCACAGAAGGAAGCCAGCACTTACCTGGATGAGGAACATAGCTATATGATGGAATTCTCCACGACCTCCCTGCTTGACAGGAACTGTCATGAAGAATTTGCTGCCATCTCTAGAAAATACGGGCTCCTCGTTCTAAAATATAGAAGTGCATTTAAGAATTCAAAAATGGCACATGAAATTTGTGTTACCACCTACTGTTAAGTCAAGCATAGTGTATAAATTACTGGTTTAGAATTAGTTTGGAAAAATGGTCCAAGTATTAAAAAAAAAAAAAAAGGTAGGACAGCTAGTATTTTTTGAAATTGAACTTCATGTGACATTGTCTGTGTGTATGTGATTGGTGCACATAACAGGGAAGCTCTGTGTCCAGTGGACAGACATGATGCTTTTAAATCAATGCATGCAAAAACTTTCATGTGAAATTGCGTTTGGCAATTCTTCATAGGTAAGGAAAACATGAACATCTACATTGGTTTATAAAGTTTTTTCAAAGTTCTAACAGTTCATAACAGTTAATATAGTTTTCAGAACTCTTTCCCTCAGCAACTCTTCAGCAACATGAAGATTCAATACTGAAAATGAAAACAAAATTTTCCTAAAATATGAATGCAGAAAAGCCACAGAATTGGAAGTCATAGAAAATAATTTCATTCAATTTTCTTGTTTCCATTGCTCATCTCTCCACAAACACACAAACACAATGCCCAACCACAACTGTGAATTGATAGTCGGTAATTATACTATAGTTGGTATAACAAATAAATGAAATTATTTTTTAAAAGTAAATGATGAAACCCATATTTAGAGATTTGTTTATCTTGCTTCCAGGAGAATGTCAAGGAAATGCATTTATCTGACAGAACACTGAATTCTTTCCTATCAAATTAATGAGAGTGGTTATACATATGGTACTAAAAAAAGGCTTTCACACAGTTTATGTTGTAGGTTTTTTAAATGGTCTTCCAGCCCTTTTAGATGACTTGCCCCTATGCCTTCTGATCATGTCTTCTTGTCCTTCTGCTCCCTCCCTGGGCTCCTGACCCACAGTCTTTGCACTTTTTATTACCTTCATCTAGCTCTTCCTCTTGTCCCTTTCATGTCTCTGTTCCAACGTCACCTTATCAATGAGGAGTCTACTGATTATCTATGTAAAGCATAACCAGAGAAGCCAGGTCATCCAAGTCTACCTGACATCCTTCATCATCTTTTACCTTCTTTTTAGTTTTTGAATAGCAACTATCATCATTCAACATATATTTTGTATATATATGCGGTTGTTTCTGAGTGTCTGCATATGAATGCAAGCATGTGTAGATGCATACACTTATGCAATTTTGTTCTGTAATGTGAACCCCTCAAGGCAGGAACCTTTAATGCTACACTTCCACCATTTGGAACAGTGATTTATAAACTGTGCTTGATAAGTTATATATTGAATGAATAAGTCAGTAACTAGTTTAATATGCTAGAGAGACAGATTTTAGCTTTATAAGTAAGAAGATCCATTAATAGTCATAAAAAGATGATATTTTCCTAGTCTACTTCATGAACATTTAGAAAACATAAGATAATATATGCAATAAATTGAAAACTCTCATATACAATTCAAGGTCAGGAAAATAGCCTTCCTGGCACATGATAGATACAGACAAAATACTTGACTGAATAAATCTCATTTTTCAAGTATAAAAGAGTCAATAATTTTATGTGCTTTATCTCCTCTTCCTCTAACTTTAGGGCATTTTCCATGTGGAACAAACTTTCTGTTTTGTTTTTGTGGTAACTTTTTACTTTTTTAAAACTTAATTTCATGAGACATACACCGTTTTCAAATTTTCTTAGTTAAAGAACCCCTACAAGTTAAGGAATCTCTCATTAAATACTCTGAAAAGTATCCTGTATTTGCCTCTTTATTGAACACTGTACACTATTATGTTGATCTATTAATTTGTTGGTTTACTCTCATGGTCAATCAATAATTAAATATGATTTGCTTAACTCTGTTGGACAGAACACAATAGGAGCCCAACTCATAATTGCTAAACAGATGAGTGCATGCACCCAATAGCCCAAAAGGTTTGTTTTACACATATATCACTCTATTCACCACACTCCTACAATATGTTGATCTTACTCAACATTCTCTCACTGAACTTCATTCAAAGGATAGATAGTTATTGTTTGGTAGCGAGGTGCTAAACATTCTTTCACTACCATCACCCCCTCTTCCATTCTGGTGCCTTCAAAGCAGTTCATAAAAAGAACAGATGGGGAGTTCTACCTGAAATGTTTGCTAGTTAAGAAAATTTTACTACCAGATGATATGTGGCTAGGAACATCCAGGTGTGTACAGGTGGAGTCAATTTCACTGCTGACTTTTATGGAAGTCAGTGTTTCTGACATTTGTGGCCTTGAACTTGGGATGTTGAACTTGGTAACTTGACCTAACATATCATATACCTAATATATGTTATCCTAAATTAAAGTTCTTTAAAAACCACACTAACCCTATCTACTTGTCTCTGTCCTTCCTACTATCTAGAAAGTGAGCATGACTCAAATTTCTAGTCTTCTTAGAAATTTTCTTCTTCGCATTATTTCTACCATGCTCATCCCTTCAATCTCATGCAATTCTAATCATTTAATAAAAATCCCTTAGAACTTCTTAAGAAAAACAAATTGTGATAAGCTTCTAGCTATATTTTGTATTAAATAATTGATAACTGAATGTTTTGCTTTAAAAAAGTTTCTATAGACCATTCATAAAGCTGGAATTTTGAGTTTAGATATATTGATGTCTGCTAAACTATTTTGAATGGCACTGACATAAAAAATATTTAAAAATTGATTTATAAAGCAAGGCCACTCAGAATATATCAATTTCCATTAACTTCACATTTTTCATAGTTTTTATTTTCAATATGGAATTGAATTGAGTGAGACTCCATTATTGACTCTAAAATAAAAGGTTTTATTCCAATTTATCATGCACATTGTCTAGGAAAAAACATTTGAATAAACTGATATTTGTGCATGTAGACAAATATGCAGAATATAGATAAATGTATAAATATACATATATATGTACATAAACACATATATCTCTATCTATACATCTCTGCTGAGAAGGGGAAGAGTTGGGGTATGAAAAATGATGGAATGAGACAGGCATCATTACTCTATGTGCATGTATTATTAATAGTAGTGATATGAATCTACATCATGCAAAATTATAGAAATGAAAATTTGTACCCCATATGTGTACAATGAATCAAAATGCAGTCTGTAATAATAATAATAATAATAATAATAATAATAAAGAAAGTATGGGTTTAACTTATTTACAATCATTTTATTTATTTTTTATCCATTCAACAAATGTTTGCAGAGTAGTTCTGGTGATCCCATATTTGACATTGGGATTACAAAGAGCAAAAAATAAAAATCCTTCCTGACTCTGAATCTTAATACAGAAATCACAAAAATAAAGGTAAGTATTATGTAAAGTCTACATTTTAGGATAAATTATACTGGAGAGGTGATATGATAGGGTGGTTGGGGATTTTTAAATAAATAAATTAAGTTGAGGTTTGAAAAATGAATAGACTTCAAACAAGAAGGTAGTTGAAAGAATCTGTTCACAATCTGTTCATATGCCTTGGCTTATGAGGGCTAATGTGACTTGAACAGAAAATGGTTGTAAGGATGGCATGAGACAGAGCATAAACAACATCCAGTTTAATCTATTCTGGACCATGCAAGGATGTTGGTCATCTGATGTTGTCCTTTATCTGAAGGACAGAAAGAGAAGACAAAAGTTGTTTGAGTTGTCAGAATGAGAATATGAGGGCAAAGTTGGTAATATCAATCAAATGTCTACTTAAAAAAATGTCACTCAGCCAAACTGCAGTGTGAACAGATTGGCAGGTGCTTGAAGGATTAAAAATTTGCCAATAAGGAAGGATTGTGGTACTTGTCATTTGAACCTGGGAAATGTTTATGAACTGGAGAAGTATGAAATTTGATGATTAATAATAAGTGCAAGATAAGGATAATAGAGATTCATACTGAGGATTGAAATGGAGAAAATGATGTTACAGGGATGAAAAAGTTTCAGAAGTTAATTGTTAATTGTTTGATTTGCTAGATGGAAATGGTGCTGTTATTCCTGTGATAAATAAGGCCGGGCATGGAGGTGCATGCCTATAATCCAGCAACTCAGGAGGCTGAGGCAGGAGGATTGTGAGATCAAAACCAGCATCAATAACAGTGAGGTGCTAAGCAACTCAATGAGACCCTGTCTCAAAATAAAATACAAAATAGGGCTGGGGATGTGACTCAGTGGTTGAGTGCCCCTGAGTTCAATCCCTGGTACCCACTCCACCGCAAAAAAGAAATAAGATCTATATAGAAGAAAAAGATGTTCAGTTTAGACATAACTTGTAGTTATGTTTTATAGATTTAGGAGAAGATGCTACAATGCATGTGAATGTGTCTGAACTCTCAAAAATGCCTGTGTCTTTAATGTGTAAGTTTCAATATATTGTTTTTTTTGTTTTGTTTTGTTTTGTTTTTTGCGGTGCTGGGGATTGAACCTAGGGCCTTGTGCTTACAAGCAAGCACTCTACCAACTGGGCTATATCCCCAGCCCTACGTTTCAATATACTGAGGTAATTGAAACCACAGATGTGAATGACACCCAGGAAGAGAATATGAAATAAAGGACAGCTGTGAAGCACCAAACAAATCCAAATCAACCCCACCACACAATGCATAATGCTTCTCTTTAAAAAAAGATGGAGTGAGCAGTGAAATGGATCTGACAGTATCTGGATAGCCTATTTGTGTTTCCTTCTAAATTGTCCAGTATGAGACTAGGTGGTAGAGAAATTTGGTTTTCACTCTATTGTACTCATCTCAATTCCAGGCTTATTTATATCACACAATAGCACAGTGGGCCAGGCTACGTCTAAGAAAAAATGTGTTCATCTGAATAATATCCAAATGACCAATTTATGTGGAGGTTTGGACAATTTTCTGGGCCATTAGAACAACGCAGATGGTTTCCAGTTGTGACAGGTTGCAACATTTTTTTCCTTCATCTAAACAAATATTTATTGACATGAGCGATCCTGAAATTGGATCCGGAAAGTTTGTTCTGTAATCTACCTTCCATACAAAACAGAAGTAACTTTTTTGCAAATGATGACATTGAAAGTCCATATTGTAAATATCTTCATGGGAAGCAATCATATTGTCTAAACTACCAAGGTCTTAAAGTCATATTACTGAAATAACTTTTTAGAGTAAGAAAACCTATACTATACCTGTTTAGAGAGCCAGGTGTCTGACGTCATCTCATATTTCTGAAACAAAACAATTAATAGCATGAAGCATCTAAGACCAAAACAAGCATATTTAATTTAACCGTTTTTATACTGTTATCTTCAGACCACTTCATTCTCCCTTCAAGGAATGATGCCCTATGAGATATCCCATTGTCATTATTGATTTAAAATGAATGAAAATTAGTGAATTGGGATTAAATGATATTTAATTTAAAATTTTATTTTTTAATGGTGAACTCCTTTAGCATTCCCAGAAGTACATCATCAGGGATAGAAGATCATTTTCCAGCTATGTTTGATTACCTCATTCAAACTGTTTTGAACCACCAGACACTGTCTCTTTTCACCTCTAGGCATATCATCAGGAAACAAAATTATTAAGTCCTCCAATGGAACTAGGCAAATAGCCAGGAATAAAATTAAAAAGTGGACCTTCTTCCAATATTCAATTTACTCTTAATCATTGCCATTTTTTCATATTAGTAGTGCTTCAGTCTTAGGGAAAATATCAAACATTTGAAATGCCAAAATTATACAATTCTTTAAAGCATTTTTAGAAATGGTCTGAACCCAAATCATAATGCAAGAAGAAAAATTTGACTAATTTCATCTCAAATATGGACAGGTAAAATGTTTTAGTAATGTTTCTGTGTATGACATGAAATGTCTTGCAATTTTTTGAAAGAAATGATTCTATAATAAGGTATTCAAATTAACAACACTAAATACAAAATATTAGAGGTTTTCCTATATATGAAAAGGTGCTCATTTCAAATTTTTAATGGTATTTACAATTTTTATATCACTTTCCTTTTCTAAATGCATATTATTATTGCTTTATGATTGACCACTTTCTCTTTTGGGGGCATGCTTTTCAATAGCTCTTCACTATATGCAGACATTATGAAAACATCTGCCTAAATCATTCTTTTACTTCCAGTTTGTTCCTAAGCAATAAGTCATGCACGGTCCCTAGAGAACATAGACATAAAATAGCTATGTGGCTACTCACTGCTACCACCAAGTTTTGTTAGAACCAGACAGAGCCCAAAACTTCATGTACTACTATTTATTTGTTTTACTATTGCAATTAACTGAAAATAAATTTTTTTAAATTCTGAATATGTCATAGAATTACAGTAGAATATCAATAAGATATCAAATGAATGATATGATAGGACTCCTATATTTTATTATAACATTTAAATTTGTTCCTTCTTATTGGTTCTTTTTAGGAACACATGAGAGTAAAATTCATTTGACATAATTATACAAGCATGGAATATATCTTTTTCTAATTCAGACCCCAGGACCTTTCCTTCCCCTTTCCTCTTCCTACTGCCTGGTCCCTTCCCTCTATTGATCTTCCTGCCATTTACCCACAGTTATTTTTTAAAGTAATTTCTTGTGCAGGTACATGATGGTGAGATTCACTGTGGTATATTCATATATGTACATTGGAGAGTTGTGTCAGATTCATTGCACTTTTTTTTCCTTTTCCAATTATTGTCTTTATCTATACTCAATAAAAAGTATTTAGATCACTCTTATGTAGAGAAGTTAACAGGCTTTCTCTGATTAAGTAGAATATATGCAGGCCAATTTTTAAATTACTTAATGATCAGGTGAATAAGAAAACCTATAGGACACTTTATTAAATACATGGAGAAAGGCTACTCAGTCCATAATATAACAAAACAAATGAGGAAGATTGAGATAAATTATCTAACATAAGCCTAATGTGACAAGCGTCAGTCAAACCTGGTAAGTAAATGGTTGATTCTTATATCTCATAGCCACATCTATGCTTACCATCCCATTCTACATTTCTGACTTTTTATTTTTCCTTTATATTTTGTCTGTTCAACATAGTGAAGTTATAATCTATATTTTCCTTTAAAAGACTGCCAATAGTACACTTTGTGATTTTTCTCAAATTAACCAAGACTATAATATGAAAGACAGTTGAAACTTCATTTTTTCCCACTTGGATGCCAATTGTTTCAGTACCATGTTTTTTAACAGACTATTTGAAAAGTATGTTTTAAAAATGTTTACATATAATGAATACACAAAGCTTAAGTTCTTAATGTGATGAGTTCGGGTGAATTTATTTATAACCCTTGGATATAGGATCTTTATGTTTTCTCTAAACATTCCTTCACATTCCTTCCCAGAGGTTCCAAACTAGTAATTACTCTTCTGATCCTGATTTTATTCCTTGCAGATTAGTTATTTGTTTCAATAATTCAGGAAACTAAAACTGTGCATCACAAACATACTATGCATTTGCTGATGTGAGGTTTTTCTCATATCACATGTTTTTGAGGTTAATTGTTGAGCCTACCAACATTCCATTGCTATTTCTTTCCAAATTTCTTAGAATTCCCTTAGATAGATAGGCCTTAATTTTTAAAATCCATTCCCTGTTAATGCAGAGTCACAAGTTTTAGCCATTGTGAGTAAACCTTTAACAAAGTTTTTTTTCTTTACAAATCCTTTGATAGACACATGTTTTATTTTTTGGGCAAGTAGCTATAAATGGAATTACCAAGTATTTTCATGCATGCAATATGTATACAAAATATATGTACATGTTTATATGTAAACAATGATATTTACATATGTTTAACTTTATTTTAAAAGAAAATAAACTGAAAAATAAAATATTTGTTAAAAAACTGAAAAATCATTCTTTTAAGTAGGTAAATCAGTTTATTCTTCCACTTACAAAGAGTGAAAATTCTAGTTTACCACATCATCAACCGATAGATAATGTTGCTAACCTTTTCATTGTTGGTTTAATTTAGTCATGTTAATGGTTTGGAGTTTTATCCTATTATAATGTTAATCTATATTTACCTAATATCTACTGATGTTGAAAATCTTTTCATGTGTTTATCATCTTCCTTCCTTTCTGTTCACATGCTTTGACATATTTTTTGGATTTTCTTTTGCTTTGTCAGATATGTGTTTTGCAAAAGATTTTCCCTCAGTCTACAGTTTTTCAGTTTCCTTAATGGTGATGAGAAGTTTGATGAGAAGTTTCTAATATTAATGAGAATCTATGTACTACTGTTTTTAGGATTGGTGATATTTTATCTGTTCAACACAGTGACATTATATCCTGTATTTTCTTTTAAAAGACTGCCAGTATTACACTTTGTGATTTATCTCAAATTAATTATGACTATGATATGAAATAGAGGTAAAACTTCATTTTTTCCCATTTGGATGCCAATTGTTCCAGTACCATGGTTTTTTTCTCCATTGAATATTATGGTATCTATGTTGAAAAATCAATTAATCATATAAATATGGGCCTGATTTCTACAAACTATGTGATTCAATTAATCTATTTGTATGTTCCTGTACCTCTCCTACCGTCTCTTGGCTTCAATAGATTTGTAATTATCCTCAAACTCAGGAAGTACAAACTCCTCCAATTTCTCTTGTGAGACAGTTTGGGCTTGTTCAAGTCTTTCCATTCCCACATAATTTTTTAAAAAGCTTATATGTTTCTACAAAAAGGGTCTAAGGGGACTTTATTTCATATCATATTGCAATTATAGTTTAATTTGTGTAGAACTGACATATGAACAAGATTAAACCTTTCAATTAGGGATCATGGACTAACTTTCATTCATTCGGGTCTTTTTAAATGCCTTTCTGCAATGTTTTAGTATTCAATATTAAAATTTTTCAGAGCGTTTGTTAAATTTATGCTTCCATATTTAATGTTTTAAAGTTTTAGTGGTATTTTAGCATATTTCCTTCTAAATATTACTAGTATAGAAAAATGTATTTTGTGATTTCTAAATTCTTTCTTTGTAACAAGTGTAAATAGGAGAATTTATGAGACTAGTTTAAGCAAGTTCTGCATAGCAGTTCAAGATAATCACCACTTGTTTATATTTTTGCATCATTTGAGTTATTATTGCCTCTTTTCCCAGTTTCTAAAGCATTCAAGAAGATAGAAGCATGCATTTTCAAAATCTATAAAATAATATAACTATACTTTTAAAATAAACAATTGATAATAATTTGGGGGCATTGCATTCTTTACCCTTAAATAGTTTAGTGAGCTTTTCAGTGAAAATTAGAATATGCAACACAACAACACAAAATTATCAAAAATCAGGAAACTGAACAAAAATTTTCCATTGGTAAACTGATCTTACAAAATGTATTACTTTATTCTAGGTTATTTGCACATCTTACTTTTTATGTACAGAAAAGTGTCATCTGCAAATAAAGACAGTGTCATTTCCTTCTTCCCTAACATAATATCTATTCCTTGCCTAAGTACTTTGATTAGGGCTTTTAGTAATGTTTGTATAGATAGAAGTGAGAATGGATATCCTTGATTTATTGCTGATTTATATATCCTTGATTTATTTAACTTTATATGCATAAGGTATTTTCCTATTGAATATGAGCTATTTCATGAATATCCTTTATTGGACTGGAAATGTTTCCTCCTACTTATGTATATCGAAAGTTACCATGAATGAATACTGAATTTCTTCAATTTCTTCTTCTCTGTCTACTGAAATATTTCATTATTTTTCTTCCTTTTATGTGGTGATATATTGTATCATTTGGTTTTCAATAGTAAGCCAATTTAAGTCCCTGGGATAGAACCCCTTTAGCCATGAGGCACTCGTGATCCCTCCATGTGCATTGCTAGGGTCACGTATAAATAAGTTTAGGAATTTTTGTATGAGAATGTTTTCTCTCATAATGTCCTTGTCAAGTCTGCTGCTAATTCTTGCTGTTCCCTTGGATAAGTAACACCATTTTGCTTTTCTTGGGCTCCAGCTCCTTATTCTGTGGTCTAAAAGTGTTGCCAGTAGAGGGCTGGGGATGCAGTTCAGAGGCAGAACACTTGCCTAACATGCCCTGTTTTGCACAATATCAGAAAATAGGTGTGTGTGTGTGTGTGTGTGTGTGTATACATATACTATATATATAATTTTTTCTGGTGGTAGTATACAGCAGAAATGCTTATCTATAATGTTTATTCCATCTTTTCCAGAGTAGATATTTGGAAATTCCACTATTAAATAATCTGGGGATCCTTTATTCAATTGCAAAGCACCTAATAAAACATTTTAGTCTGATAGTCCCATTTCTTCTACTGAGAACCTTAAAAATGCCTTATATTGAATTTACTGCACAGTTTATAAAAACTGACTTTAGATACTGAAATACAATTTACTTATTATTTCAAGAGCTTAATTTTTTAAATTTTTATTTACTTAATTGTAGGACAAAGAGTTATGTTTTGATAATCTGAACCACAGGAAAAAAAAATTAATGTGTTTGAAGAAGACAAGAAAGAAGTTTTCTAGAATCCCAAGTTAATCTAAGACAAGAGGTAGAGAAAAGTTCTACATTTGAGACAGACATTTACGTGGCTTACACAATCCTTTATGTCACCCAAGAATTCACTTATTTCTTAAAAGCTGAATTTGTTTTCTTCTGCTTATCATTGATACTGCTCAATGACACACTCAAGTATACCCTTTTAATAAGATAGAGGTTTTTTGTTTTCCAACCACCATTTAAAATTAAATATCAAATACTTTATACAAGAGTCCCTGATTTTTCTGTATAAGGAAGGGTTAACTGCTTTGTTTCAAGCATAGAAGAAAAGTGATCATTCTCACCCTGCTGCAGGCACCAGTGGTGGTCTCACAGACTGTGAGGATGGAGATGTTCTGAGGTCGGTTCAACCATCTCACCACTGTCTTGGTATTGCTTACCCACTTAACCATAGTGATATAATATTCTCTAGTTTGGAAACAAAAATGAAAACATGTTTTAGAGCCAGAGAATCTGAGTAGAACCAATAGTAGAAACTTTTATTTTATATGCAAACATAACCGGAAACATTAAAAGGATGCTACCTCACCTAATTTCCATAATATATACATAAATTTATTTGCAAAATCTGCTATTTTTAAATATTCACATATACTAATGCAAATAATGTATGTAAACATATGTTCATATACATACACATATAAAACATACATAAAATTTGAGAATAAATTTGAAAATGATTGATTCCCAGAAGAGCAATTTTTGGAAAATAAAAAGAAATGATCAGAAGCTAGACTTCTATGAAAAACATTAATTGATTGGTGCTGATACATGTGTAAAATGAGAACATATTTTTAAAGCTATGTAGTACTTTATTGTTTTAAAAACACAATCAATAGCTAATTAAAAGGCAAAGCTTAATCTTGGCTTTATAATTATGCCTTGTGCATGACCTTCATGTTGTTTCACTTTATATATGAGACTTTGCCTACAGAGCTATAAATGGTCTGTTCTGATCTTTTTTAGTTGTAGATCAGGAGACAGTTCAAATCTTTTGTCTGCAAAACTTTAAAAAAATATACTGTTAATTATCTTACTTATTTGAAGCAGTTTAAAACAAAGAAGAAATCAAACTTAAGGAGTTGAGTGATTACTAAATTTTTAATATAGTAAGGATGCTAATTAATAATATCCTGAAGGTGATTTGAAATCCAGAAAGATGGATACATTTTCCATGATGACATATTGCAGATTGTATATTTGAAAATACATATCATAATACTCTCACTACCCACACAAAAAATGCAATAATTAAAAATGATTTGATTCGTGATACAAATGACATCTATTCTTGTACCAGAAGAGATGAGTTGCTTTAGAAATGGCTTAAAGAAGGCCACCCATGGACATTATATTAAAACCAGACCTAGAAAAAAATAACCTATATAAAAACAACTTTGTGATACCAAACTCCTGTCCTAAAATATATTTTAGCTATATACAAAGTTATGTGAATCTTACTCCTAACACTACTGAGTAGCTACCGCTCCCTCTGGACAATTAGCCCATCAAAGTGAAAACATCAGATGGAGGGCCAGCATAACCTGCCATGGAGTAAAGCCCACCATATTTTCTTCAACAGTCTCTTTAGAAATTCGGCAGCTTTCACAAACAGGTGAACTCCGCTTGAAAATTGTCTACAGACTCCAGGAAAACATAATAGGAAGTGCCCTAAAAAGAGTTAGCAAGACAACTGTGAACCAAATAAATAGCTAATTTAGGTATAATCTGTGACCAAACTCCATGGACCTTGTAATCCTGCTCACTTTCTCTGTTTTGTTTAAGCTAACTTATTTTGTATACATGATTATATTTAGCAGTATTAATATTAAAAAGCAGAAAATGTATGCATTAACATTTAATAGATTACCTAGAGAATTAAGCTTGGAGAGAAAAGATAGTGTATACTAAATCAGGAAAAGAAGAGCTGAATTCTGACATTTTCTGAATGATAGGCATAAATATTGTTCAAAATTAGGTAAAATTGAATATTGTAAACACTGCTAAAAAGACTGCTAAATCAAGGATATTTTTGGGAAAAAATGTAAATAGAATTGATACCTAGCTGACTTTCAAAACCAGGCAGAATTTTTGCAATGAGTTAAAGCAAGTAATATATTATATGCACAATGAGATGAAAAGTAATATAAATGATTTTAAAAATAAAATGACAGAACAGGATTTAAATATTCATATCAAGTGCTTTCCCTTTTAAAGTAGAATTCAAATGAAATGTTACTAGAAAATCTTTGCAACACCTTTACAAATACGGACATATTTATACCTATTAATTTGAAAGCAAATAATGACTTTCAAAAAGAATTGATACTTGGAAAAGACAACCAGTGCAAGTGTGGTGAATAACTGAATTTTAAAGAGACACTAGCTTACGTGTAAAATTGTTAAGCTAAAGTCATTAACTTGCAATCATATGCTTACATTTGCTCTTTGAGTAAATGATGTAATTTTTGTGTGTTTGTACTTAATGCACCTTATGTTAATAAGAAAAAATTGAATCTTATGTGAGATACCTAGTATGCACCTTATTTACATTCAAGGGTGACCTTGAACACATGGTAACCACAATCTTTGTAGTGAGAACTCTCTCCAAAATTGAATGTGTACAGTCTCATATGGGGTAATTTCTAGGCATTGAAATATCTATGTTAAATGTTGAAAATACTTAAAATGGAAAGTAAAGTAGGCCATGACATAGGCAAAGAGGAAAGAAACATATACCAGTTAATATCTTCCTATATTCCTGCTTTCCATGTCCCAGCATCCTAGGTGCACATCTCACTGTGATGTTCATGGTCATATTCTGTGTGTTTAAAAGCATTCAGGCTTTCTCTGCATGAGAAAGTAGTTCCAGTAGTACCCTTACCTGGAAATGTGACACTTCTTGGCCTGCCTGCTGCAGATGTGGCTGTCCTCCTGGAACTCCATCTCATGAACATATTAGATCTGGTGTTCCACGACCAGTAGCCAGCAGAAGTGTCCCTTTCTTAAACTGGTTTTCCTGCTTGTTCCTAGTCTCCATGGCTCTGGATTTCCCAGGAAGTCCTCGAGGATCTGGTCCTCTTGAGCCACAGAGACAGAAACAGGCGGGTTAGAGGGATTGCACTCAAGTCAACAGAGACTTTCTATCAGCTGGGTGGTCTGGTGCAGCAGATCTAATTGTCCACAACAGGGTATATGGAGTGGAGGCCCTAGCATCACCTGCAGACAGGTATGTTAGCAGTCACACCTTTGATTTAATTGGCCTTATGTCTAATTACTACTCAGTGTTCACAACATAATCTTTGTGCAAATACAGTTACTCTGAGATCATTCTCTTAGATAACCCAGGAATTCTGCCCAGAAGTGTACTGTGACAGCATTCATGACTTGCTCTTACTGAGTATTCTCCAAAGATGTTTGTTAATAACTATGTGCTACTTGTAAAAAGGTCATTCAGGACACTGTCATGAACACAAAGTAATCTATTATTTAAATTTTCTTGAAAGGCACAGATACTCCTTGGAAGAATAAGAGATGTAGGTTAGACATACTTCAAAGAAATAGGAAGAGAGATCATGACAGTGTCAAGCCCAAAATGGCAGGAGCAATATTACAGTGTCACAAAAATGATGTAGGTGCATAATAATGGGTCACAAAAGGTGGGTAGCCAGAGAAAGATTTCAAATAAGTCAAATAATGCTGAAGATTTGGGGTAAGGACAAACCAAAGACGATTACTTTTACTGTTCATACTGGAAAGGTCTGAACACAGAGGACTATGCGTCATTTCCCTCCAAATAATGCGACACACATCTAATCTATGAAAAAATTCATATGATTCATTATAAGAAATTGTTCATTAGAATTTAACTGTACATTTTTAAACTAATAGCTAAATTTCTAATAAAGTCACTGAGTACATTTTTAAACTAATAGCTAAATTTCTAATAAAGTCACTGAGTGCTTATAATACCTTAAACTCACGGTGCAACAGTCTGCAAAGTAGCTCATTCCTCACAAGATGAGATGACTCCTCGAGCTCCCACCATTACTTCTAGGGGTACCCAAGCAGGGCCTGTATCTTAGGTCCTCCCATGCAGCTACATTATTTTCAGAATCATCACGGACCATGATTCCAATTAAGATGAATCGAATGGTGAAGAGATGAGTATGTATTGAACTACTTTTGAAGAAAGGCTGCATTCATATTCTAAATTTGTTTAATGAAGTGCCTTAGGTGAACTTTGGATGCATGAGTTAATAATAAAGAAAGAAAATGGAGAAGGTAGAAGAAGGCAGTAACTGAGAAAATAAATTATGTCTTTACCCAGGATATCCTTTTAATTTCTTTTATAAAACCATACAAATGAGTTAAAATCTAACTATAGTGTTTGGCTATAGCATAAGAATCTGATTAAAAGGAAAGTCTACCACATGATGATACTAGCTTGAAAACCTTTCTCTAATTATAATCACTAGTTATAAATAGAGAAAACAGTTATCCAAATAAAAAGATCCAAAGAAATGACCTAAGACTTTCAATTTTAAACAATTTTTTTTTTCTCTCAGGTGGAGGTAATGGAATGTAGTTTATAAGGTAGTTCAAAATATTAAAGAACATCTTCCTACATTTATCTTATGTATCTTCCTTCTGTCTGTTAAAAGAGAGACAGAATGTGAATATTTCTATGACTGTTTCACCTTTGACTAAATCCCTCGTGGCTGATAGACCAAGCTCAGAAAGATGAGTTTGTAGGCATAATGATGGATATTCTATTATTATTTTGTCACTACAGTGGTTTAATAGAAGGAAGTTGAAGGGTACTCATTTTTGAGTTTCAAATATGGGAGGAAAAAATAATTGAAAAAGAAAAAAGGGTCATTTATAATTTCACTGAATAATGAAATATAGCTCACTTACTGGTTGCCATTATGTAGAAATTCTAAAGATTTTAAAAATAGAGTAGTGCTTATATGACATACAAAACATGTAAATTATTATAAGATAAATTAATTTATATGTACTTCAAAATAAATCATATATAATTTACATATATGATTTTTATATTGTTACTAAAAACTAAGGCAATTTCTAAAATGGTATGTATGAACACAACGCAACTTGAAAAACAAAATAACAAAAAATCAAAAGGGTCATTTAATGATGTGGAAGATTTAATAGGGTTAGGGGAAAGTATATCATTTATAAATCAATTTATACCTGTTTACATTTTTACAAATAGGAAACAACATCAAGGTCAGGAATCACTAACTCCTGTTAGAAAGAAATATGGATATTGTAAAAGTGATCCACGAGGCTATGATCTAAAAATAAAGAAGGAAATGGAAAGACTCTTAATTCAAGATGGAGGTGGAGGGAGTCTGGCCTTGAGAGAGGTCCAGAGATCAGGTGACACTGTGAAATGGTGGCAGACACTGACTCAGACATTCAGCCCTTTCCTGCTAATTCAGAGCATCCCACAATTCAGAGAAAAGGGGTTGAAGGACAGACAGAATGTGAATATTTCTATGACTGCTTCACCTTTGACTCAATCCCTCGTGGCTGACAGACCAAACTCAGAAAGACGAGTTTCCATTTGATTTGGTGAACCCAACCACATTATGTATGCCACTTCAGATCCATTTTTAGGTCTTCCATTACAATAGAGATGAAGTGTCTGTGACTTGATGACCTTATGTTCTTCCAAGGCTACCAAGTAGCTCTGAGGTTCTATTTCAATCATTTAATCTTTCTGAGTTTCACCATTCCCACTGATTAAAAATATTTTTTAAAGTTTATAGTAGCTAGTTAAGGAGGGGCCTTTCAGAGAAAGCATTCCATAGATTTTTATTATCTTTTCAAATGGGAAAAATTTCCTTATACATCAGGCTGCACTATCTGTAAAACCCAAAGTGGGATGAGAGTTCCCTCAATATGTCAACATTTTAATGAAAGTTCTGCTGGAATCAGTCACTCTACATTGATTATAGACATCATCAAAACAAAATTTGAGCTTAGCCCTAAATCATTCAATACAGCATGAAACCATTTTCCTACCTGCCTCTCCCTTCTCCAGGACTTTGATGAATTTCTATAAGTCTGCAACATTTGAAAAAAGTCTGCTTTGAAGTATGAGACCATTCAGGATTTCAAAATACACATGATTATTTGATTATTTGTTCACTGCAAAAGACGTTGCTAATATTAAATTTATGCTTCTGACACATAAAATGTGCTTTTTTTCCTCCCTGCTCAAACTTCTTAAAAGTGGAGGCTTCTAAGGTAGGGTAAATGGAAACAAAATCTCATTAAATTTCTCTGCCTGGAGAAGAATGCTAGGGAGTCCTTGGCAAGTCGTGGGGAGGAAGTTGGAAAACAAATTTCAGGGAGATTACACTCTTTTAAAGAGCACATTAAAAAAACTGGAATGACTATTTTCTAAAAGAAAATTCAGTTCAAAATTATCCTTTGTCCTTATCTCTCTGTCACATCTCCAGCAAAAGACCCAATTCTCAGTATCAGTATCTTTAGTCATTTGCGATGCTGCTAATCACCTTGAAAGTAAATGCGTCTTGGGAACAGCCAGACACCCAGAATGACTTCATTCTTCACTAATGGAGGCAACCTCAGCTTTATTTTCAAGTGGAATTGTTGAGCTGATCACATCTCTCTCTAAATTGCAACAAAATGATAATTGGATTGAAAATATCTATTTCCCCGTAAAAGTGAAATTGAAATTGCATACCTTGATTTAAAGCTGTCGGGTGGCATGAGTTCCAAAGTATGCGTTGGTCCATATAGGTTTACAACATATAATTTTATTGTTGGGTTCACTTGACCTGCCTTTGAGAAAATGAAAGTTGTAACGCAAGTATATTAAGCATTAGGCTACATTGAGAATCAAAGAAAAGGCATTTTGACTTGTTTACTTTTTTGTGTTATGGGAAAAAAGTTTAATTTCTCTAAAGTATAAATGATTTTAAATTCAACAACTTGATTGCTTTCAATTGTTTCTGCAGATTGCTGCTTCTCAAGAGTTTTAGTCAGACAATTAAAGGTGATAGGAAATCATGACGACTTTATTCATTAGGCAATGCTACTGTGCTCTTCCATAGAAAGGCACCAGAAGGGCTGGCTGTGCAAAACAACTGGGAGATCAAAGGACTACTCCCATGACAGCATGTGAACTGCAGTGGGGGAGATGTGGCTAACTCAAAAGGAGAGAAAGATAAAAGGAAGGAAAGAAGGAAGGAGAGAGGGAAAGAAGATAGGGGGAAAAAAAAAGAAATCCTATCCACATATGTGATTATCCTACCCACACAGAGCATGTGTCACATGCTTAAAACACTAGAAAATTCCACGTATTCCATTGCATTCATCTATCTGAAGTTTCTTTTATACTTTAGTGATTCTTAAATGGGGTGACTCTTTATTTTGAAAAATGAGCAGACTGCCCTCCTTAGTATCTGGCATAAAAAGTGGAAGGGAAGTGAGAAATGTATATCATTTGAGAACAGGAATTAAATTTGCATTAAATAATTACTTGCAAGTAGGCGATGGTGTTTCTGGCATATATTACATGAATTTTCTCACTAAATGTCTCTACTACAGTCCTAAGATATACCCATTTTCCAGATGAAAATGGAGTAGCTAAACAAACTGTCTATTAACAAAGGGAGGTAGTTTTTAAATCCAGGATGCTCTTGACTATGCATTTAGTTCACTTGTAGGCAATGTCCTTGAGAGTTTTCTAAAACACACTGTGAGCAATGAAGTGGCAGGAAGGGAACTTCCTCCAACATGCCTCAAACACTTTGAAAGAATGAATGAATGAAAAATGTTCTCAGGAAGACATTTTGCATCAAATCAATTGACTGCTTGTGGCTCAACATGTTTCTAAACAACAGGTATGGCTATCCTTGTGGTGTGGCTAAGGGTTAGAGAATAGACTAGGAGATAGAGGAGAAAGAAATTGAAAGGGAGTTGAAGTGAGTTGAAAACTGAAGAGTTCAAAGTGAATTCAAAAAGGAAAAGCATGGGAAAACTGATTTAAAAATGACACAGAACGATTCATGTTCAAGAAAATATTCTCAACAAAGTCAAAATTAAGTCAGGACCAGAAGCAACATGATACATTCCACCCATTTCCCTGAAGCCCACCTTTAGCTTGAGGTCAATGCCCCATGATGATGGTAAATGATGGACCCCATTTTGAGAACCGGGTGAGTTTAATCTGTGAATCAGAGAAATTCAAATCCAAATTTTGACTTTGCCATTTACTTGACATGGATCATGAAAAGATGCTTAATATTCTCAGTTAAAATTTACTTGCTTATCAAAAGTGAGACACATAATTCTCTGAGAACATGTCAGAAATAATAGTTTTGAGTCAGAGAAGGTTCCTTTTCTGTACATAAAAATATAGATTTTTTTTACATGGACTGAAAAACAAGATGATAATGTGTCTAAAATAGTAAATGGTCATGAATTAAAAAGGAAAGTTATTTTATGACATTCATTCTTCTGATCTAGTTAGTGAATTCAATATACTGATTAAACTAATGAAGAAATCAAATTAAATTTGATCTCTATGAACTCTGACCAGTAATCTAGAATTTATGACATACTTTGCCAAAGACACATCAACTATTATCCTGTTGTTAAGGCAACATTGTCAGGAACACTCTAAGTTTATACCTGTTCAGGATCACTGATATCCCCATTAGCTTCTAATTGAAAACAAATCAAAAATTGTTTACACCTGAGACCAGATTTTAGGCAAAAAGTGAACTCTAAAGAAACATCAGGCTGTCTCCAAAATTCAGCTGTTCATCATATCCTAATTTTCTTACATTTTTACTTCTCCATGGGATTTTGAAATTAAGCACACATAGCAAGTTCATTTGTACCTTTTAATATTTGAATCATTTCAAGAGTTTGCAAATTAGAAGAGTTCATCTATTTGCTTTTAACATTCACATTTGCCACAAATCCTGCAAAGCCACAGAATTCCTTCCTCTATGATTCTGAAACACAAGCCTCAATAATAATTAACCTTATTCTACTGGCAACTAAATTGTCATTAAATGAGATAATGTTTTAATTAAGAAGATTAACCTGAGGTCACAGAGATAGAACTGTGCATCTCTTTCATGCTGAATCGCTAATGATAGGGTGTTTTATGAGTTCTGAATCATGCTGAATTAAGTAAAATACTAATATATTTGTTTGGTGTAAGTATTTCATTAGTAAATTTGACCACGTTGGATATTTGCCCTGCTCATTTTAATCTAGTTTAATTTAAAATACAATTTAGTATGAACTCAATGTGTTATTTCAATTTCTAAAGTACCACTTTTTGGAAGTTTATTACGTAGGAGCAAATTGAAACAATATATTTTTTAAGGGAAAAAACTAGCAAACGTTGTTCTAAACCAGAGTAGAAAATAATATGTTTAAAAATTAAAGTAACATACCCAAAATAATACTGAAATGTATTCTGAGAACAAGGACCAAAATCCAGCTCTACTTTTTTTGAGTCTCACTGTCTTACACACCCGGGCTGGTATTCCGGATAACAACTAACAACCGTTTGAGGCCTGGGGTGTTTCACTTAGTTTGTCTGCTAGGATATTTGTTCATTTCTTATTTTTAATCCTCTTTAATAATAATCATCAATACTCAGGACCCTTATCATGTTATATTTACATATTGTAGGTGTGAAACCAAGAATGCTATCCATTCACAGCTAGGTCATTAGGAGCAAATGTAGCAAACAGATCTACAAATATTTTTTAACTTGACAAAAAGATGTTTGATTTCATTGATGTCTCCTGAAATACAAGATGACCTCTGGTAGTTTTACCGAGAGCAATGGAATCAATAAATTTATTTTCCCATTCTTAAAAATAGCTGTGACTTCTATACAAATCCTTAACCTTTTAGAATCTGTGTGCCTTTTGTAAAACAGGCAATTATGATAAGTATCATATGAGAAAAACTAGTAAAGTCCCTCCAAAAACACATTATATCATTGACACTTGTAAATTACATAAACATTGTTTTGTGCTGTTAAATAATTGATTGAATAACAAATTATTCAATAATTAAGTGTGTATGTTTGTATCCTGTGTCTTCTGAATGACTGCTCATATTTTTAAATTTTTCCAGATGTTTCTATTCGCTCATTTGTTGGCTTCGGTCTTGCTAAAATTGTGAGGACTGGTGGTCTCCAAGTTCAAGCACCATTGGTCCATAGTTGAGAAGACAATTTGAAGATGTAGGTAATGTGTATGTCTTTTATGTGAATTACCAAATTCTCACTCCTGTTGGAAAATGAATTAGAAAGTATGGTCCCTTCTGCGAACTGATTTTATTCCCTTTGTGTAGTGTGCATAGATCAGGTGGATGTGCCTTTCACAGTATATCACTATCTCTCCATTTAATACTTAAATTGCCATGTAAATTTTAGTCATTTTAAATAAACCAAACAAAGTCTTCTCAATTTTGATCTGGAAATAAAAGGTATACTGGCATGCTCTATAGGTACAAACTATCAAACACAAAAAGGGCTAAATTTATAATTGGAGAAGTCATAAGAACTTTTCTTAGAATACAATAAAAATCTCTTTGTGAATATGACTATTTTGTTGGCATGTCAGATTGCCATTTTCTCCTGAAAGTACTAAGTAAACGTCCCTAGTCCATATCCAGAGAAGATCCTAAAAATAGCATTTCAAAATCATAGAAACCAATTCCTCTCCAACCTGAATTATTACTATAACTTACAAAAAGGAAGATGGGGAGGGCAGAACTCCTGGAGGAAAATGCTCATCATATTCCTGATTTCCCATACTCAAGCCTATCTTACTTTCTCCCCTGGATAACTTGAGTCTGGTGGATGGCAGGAGGAGCAGGAAAGCATGAAGGACCTTGCCCCACACTGGCCATGTCTTCACTGCACGTCTGGAGTAACAATTGTGATTAAAATTTGCCCAGTGTGCTGTACTCAATTAAAGCAGTGCACAAATTCAAAGGTTGAAAACCCTGTAGAGCTTGGGAAAAACAAAGTACAACTCTATAAAGGGGTGGTTCAAGAACAGCTTCTAAATGAAATCAGCATCCTGTTACCTAATAGAGCTGAAGTGCCGAAAGTGGCATTTTAGAAATTTTCTACAAGACATCTTTACATGATTAATACATAGGGCCCCTGACCATGAGCCTTTTTCTTTGTCAGATAAGCATGAGGGGGAAAAGAAGTTTCAAAAAGAGAACTTCAGAAATTAAGGATGGCCTACAATAGAAATCCAAAGCACTCTGCTTTTGCAGCCTGCTCCAAGAGGCCTCAGTCAATACTTGAAAATAATTTTACAATATTTGAAAATAATTTTCTCACCCAGGAAAACCCTATCATCTATCCTATCTATATCTGGCTATGATTCAACACAGGCATTTCTGAAACCATGTTCCAGAGTATGCACTGACAAAATAATGCTGATATTAATACTAATAAATTCTTTATGCCTAGTCTGTTCTTTATTGGTGATTTTTTATGCTTTGTCTGTTCTTTATCAAGATTCTTTATGCTTAGTCTATTACTTACTGGGATTCTTTATGCTCAGTCAATTTTTACAGAAGATTTATAATACACATTAACATATAGTATATTAAGTGTTTTATGAAATCATCTGAAAGAAGCTAGACTTTTTCTTTTTAGCTAAGAACTTCCAACTTATTTGATCATACACTTTCCCCTTTCTTAAAATACCTACCTACAATCCTAGACTATACCTTGGAGAAACTCTTATCCTAGCATCAGTTCTGTGTTTTACCTGTCCTTACTGTCTTCTCAACAGGGAAGGTGAGAAAAGCAAAACGAGAATCAGAAGGAAAGACATGTAGCAAGAACAAAAGCTCCCATGCCCCCAAATCTTCTCTCCCTCTTTCAACCTAGTATCGTCCCTTGATGATTTAGAAATGATTCATCTATCTCCAAGTAAGAGAAACTTTCTCTTCCAAAGACAACTTATTCATGAACCCAGCACATTATCTGTCAAGTCTCTCATGCTGACAGAAGAAACAAACTACCACTTCCACATTTCTTACCTTGGGATATGGATACTGCTTTGCTTTGGGATACAATGCTCCAGTGTACCGAGGGATAACCATGTTAGGCACCAGGGAGTCATTTATCATCAGGAAGGCGAGCCTCTCTCCATCTGGGGACCACCAGTGGGCGATGTGAGAATGCAGAAGTTCCTCTAGAATAAATAAGTGTTATTTGAAACCAACTGTAGATATGTGGGCTCAGTGACCCACAAACATCTGTCCTTGAAACCTCCATTAAGCACATATATTTTCTGGACAGCGTGCTGAATTTTATCAACTTCCCTGAAAATTCTCTCTTTCTGAGCTACCTTTTATTTCCAGGAAAAACAGATGCAGAAGGACAGTATGAAATAATAAAATCATGATTTCATCCATCATCAGCAATGTGGACATGGCATATGGAAGCACTATTATAGCAGAAAAAATGAGAACAGTGACTGAAGAGTGAGAAATGGCCTAAAACCACATGAATGTTACCATGGATTCATATTTGTATGTGACTATTTTTCCATTCTCTCACAAAATGAATTAAGAACTCACTAAAATTCATTAAGCTATTTTAAGCTCTAAGGAAATAGAATAAGAAATACACTGGATATCTTTCATGTAACCCATGAACCACTATCCACTTTTCCACACCCGCTTTCTGGCTCAGAAAGTTAATCTATGTGAACTACATCAAAAGGGTCCCAATGCCCTCTGGCTTCCAGAGGACAGATCATTATAATGCTTTGGCAGGAGATTAGAAGGAAGAGAGTAAAGCCAGGTTACTTATTCTCTCAGCTCCATGCTGCAATGTCACCTCAGGCTGCCTGTGAACTTTAAATGATGTCACTACTTATGTCAAAGCAGTCTCAACCACACAAAATTCTCCTCTCGTAGTAGCTTGGCTGCTACTAGTTGAGATCACAGCAAATCCTTCTGTGGCTTCCTCATACTTTTTGTTTTGTAAATGCTGTCTTTGTAAGTAAACCTTTTTCAAATTATCTTACTACATATGTTAGCTCTTTACTTTGGGATCCTGATAGAAACAGTCCAGAAGTAGTCTCAGAAGATAGACCCTCAAAATTAGATTTTGAGATTATCTTTTATTACTATACATCATATATATCATACATATATACACACTCAATATTCCAAATATAAGATACATATGAAATGTGATAATAACTTTTCTGAGGAAAGTGTAGCATAAATAATCTACAGTAGGAGATGGAGTTGTGAATAATCAATTGTCACTAGTAGTGACATGGAAAGACATGGTGGTAGAGGGCAGAGGTGTTAGTAGAACTAGTGCTTGTGACACCTAGCTGCTATAACAACAATGGTGATTGTGTAGACTGAAATATAGTTGATGTGGTTCTTCTGACAACGCAGAGAAATTGTCTAGGGAAAAAAAGAGAGAAATTGAAACTATGACTGTGAAGTTAGGGATGCACATAGAGAATAAAAGGTCACCATGGAATCACTGAAAGAGTCCATTTCTGCATTTAGGGAAAGATATGGCTGAGGTCCAAGATAACACAGTAATGTTTGAGAATCTGCACCCAAATTAGGGGCTTAACTCCTGTGTAATTTTAAGCTAAGACAAAGATAATGGTAAAGAGGATTTGGGATCCTCACACACCAGCAAAGGATGTATGGGTGGAGGAGCAATTTTTTTTCTCTCTCAACCAGTCTTATGTAGAGCATATTGTGCTATGTATGATATATAATATATATATGTGATATATATATATAGTATAGCACAATATAGTATGTGTGCTATATCATTGTGCTATATAGTGCTGCTATATGCATCTGATTTTATTGTTAAATATTTTGAACCTCAGATTACTCACAAGTCTTTTCACTGACAGAGACAACCTCTGTACAAGAAAATTAAAGCTCCTCGGCATAATACCAGTGAACTGAAAACAGACTTCTTTGAAAGTTTGAGTCTGAAATACTGGGGAAGATTTAGAGACCTAGTAGTCCATGACACATCAGGGTTTCTTCTCAGAACAGAGAAATATTCTTGGGATCACACTTGTGCAAAAGTAAAGACGAGTTAGACTCTCCTGGATTTTTAAGACAACACGAACCACATTTTAATATTCAATATTTTGCTCTGTTCTAGTTCCCAGTTGACCTATAAGGCTACCAGTTCTGAGTTGGATCTGAGCAACTGAGGACTTGGCTATGCAGATAGGCTATCTTGCAACCTTCTCTCCCTCCTGCACCCTGTGACACAGCAGATGCAATAGTAATGTGACTGCCCATGACAAAGAGAGGTGACATGGAGCTTTTGGCACTCCCACATGATAATCAGAGCACAGGCATTCACAATTTGGAGAAAGACCATTCATTCTATCTTGTGTTAATGGATATTATCTATTTTATAAACAGCTCTCTACTGGGCTCTGGTTGAGAAAATTAGCCTGACTATGGGTTACCAAATGACTATGTAATCCATAGTGCCCATCAAAACCAGTTATCATCTGATTCACTGACCATACAACTAAACACATACAGTAACATTCTACTATAAAATAAAAGTCTTATATATGGGATTGGACCAGAAAGCACATGGAACTTTCCATAATATTGCAGTATTTGCTTCATCTTCTCACCCTCATCTCTCATACCTATGCTCTAGGACGTGTTTTCTGAAACAAAATGGCAGAGGACAAATAAACATTGGCTTGGCCTGCTTGATGTACATGGGCAAGCAGGATTAGATAGACTGTAGTATAATCTGAATCACAAGAGTCTTTGAGGCATTGAAAGACAATAATGACCATGTCTTCCAATTGGCAGAATCTCGAACCAAATATTTAGTTGTCCACTTTTGTTGAAGAAAATTTGGCTTGAAGAATAGATTCATTGTGATTCATGCATGGTAATTAACAATAAGCCACCTCATCAGAGATAGGGAAAGAGTAAAACTAGAAAATTAGTACCATGGATGTTTAGGAAAGATAAGTGAATTGACTTAATATAAGGGGTAAATATTTGAAAATGTGAAGATATTAGTGTCCAACTTAATGTTTACCAGAGTACATCCACAACTAAATTGGCTACCGGTAACTAAATGAACAAGATGACTTCCCCATGCATGTCAATCAGCCTTTGGCTCTCCCGCCTATCTGGCAATGGCAGCCACTATCACTGTGCTTTGGTATAATATAATTTCCCAGTAAGTCTATGTGACAAACTGGTGGCAGCTGAATTACATGGAGCCATTCCATCAGGAATGGGCAGCATTTGTGTCATGCAGAGAGAAACATATCCTGGGAGTGGATATGTTGTCTTTGCTATATACAGTCCTGTTGGTACTATTATGTGGACTTAATGAAAAATGTATCCATTGTCATAATAGCCTACACT
The DNA here is from genome assembly GCA_020662805.1 of Glaucomys volans. Classification (NCBI taxonomy): domain Eukaryota; kingdom Metazoa; phylum Chordata; class Mammalia; order Rodentia; family Sciuridae; genus Glaucomys; species Glaucomys volans. Next base: position 777,270 of record JAJEJO010000449.1, on the reverse strand, counting down.
GCAACAATTCCAATCAGCATAGGCAGGAGGGACAATTCTAGGAAAATTGGGATAGGAATTGTAACATCATCAGTCATTATCATGCCAATAATCCATTGGATACAGTTTGAATTGGAAGCTGAAATATCTTCCCTAATCATTTTGAGCTTATTACAACTAAAAAGAAACAAACAAAAGAAAACTATAACAGAAAGAAAACACTGTTACTGCATTGGGTCAGATAACACATCTCATTTACAAGAAATAAATGAATAGTAAATATTTTACTATACAGAAGAGGTCATAGAGAAATATACTTCTTTCCTCAATGGTTCCAGAAAGAAATTGTATCAATTTGATTAAGAAAATTAAGCAAAGGAATAAGATTTTGTAGGAATAAAGTTTTGGTTTGATCCACCAGTTAACATGCCTGGTCAACATAACAAAATAAAGGGAAAAGAATCAGTAGTTGAAGAAGGCAGTCATGATTATTGCCTAATACCACCTGATAAACTAATCCCTTTTGTTAATAGGAGTATTTGCTCCATGACTGTATATGGAAAAGATAAGTGTTGTTCTATTCATAAATTCCAGATCTAAGACTGAACTGATGCCATTCTACAGTGAAACAGTAACAGATGGGATTTAGTGTGCTCCTCTTTCTGGGACATAAACTTTTAATTAGAATATTAAGAATATTCCTTTGGTCTCTGACTTTTCCTTGGGTACCACCAATATGAAACCCAGGCAAATCAAATGAAGGGAGGAAATGAGTGCATGGAATTTTATTTTTGGCTCCCACACATTGAAATCATGTGTCAGGTTGTGTTCCTCATCCAAAGTCATTATTTCTTTTACTGTGAAAAACATGCAGGTTTTCCTCCTCCTAGTTTCTGTTGACTGCTGCCGCTTCCTTTCCACTTCAGGTGTCAATAATCAAACCATTAGTAGCCAGATGTTGTTGCATAGCCCTTGTCCTTCATAAGTGGTCCCTTCACAGATGAAACCTCTTCAGTGGTTTAGGTGAGTGTCCCCCAAAAGTTCCATGCATCAAAGGCTTGTTCCAGGGTGGTACAATAGGGAAGTGGTGGAATCTTGAGCAGTGGGGCCTGGTGGGAGGCCCTTAGGCCACTGGGGGTATGCCCTTCAAGGGCACTATCAGATCCCAGTCCTGGGTCTTTTGTTCTAGACTTGTTACATAAATGTTTTGCCCTGCATGCATGTATTCCAATGGTGATGTGCCACTCTAAAAGAGGCCCAAAGTGACGGGACCACCTGATTATGGACTGGAACCTCCAGAATGGTGAGCTAAACCAACCTTTTCCCTTTATAAGTTAATTGTCTCGGGTATTTTTTGTAGTAATGGGAAGGTGACCAATACAACTTCCTTAAATTTTTTGCTTTTGAATGTGCTATTGTTTTCTAATTGTTTTTGATTTATACAAATAGTTTACAATTCAGTTGAAGAGATGAGTTATACATGACCCACTGGAGAAAAAATAGGTAATGATGAGGACCGAACAATTATAAATTCTTCCACCTATGAAATTTAAATGTGCAAAGAAACCCTATTAGTTAAAGTCAACACTCTGGATTTCTGAGGAGTGGGTCCTATCAGAGGTGCTAAGGCATGTATGACAGTACTTTCTACAAGTAAGCATGGTATATAAACCTCAGGGCACTGTTATAACAAATAGAAATTTAGAATAACCAACTCTCATTTATTTTAGATTGATTTTTGTCTAATATTCTACTCCACAAAAATGTTATCATATCAAAACTAAAAATACAAAGAGATATGCAAGTTTTTCAGATGGAAAATTAAAGTTAACTGGAAAGAGAAGTTAAATAGAATAATCTAATAAGCATTTGCTTTACAGTCATTCTGGATAAGACACAGCTTCTTTAATTGCAACTAAGAGGGACATTTACTCAAGGATTGAAATTTCCTGTGTTAATTATATTGTATTATTTACAAACAATTTATTTTTACAAATTGCATTCCATTCCAATTTAGTGTAGGTTTGGCTCTTCATTGTTTTTATTATTCTGATTTAGAAAAGCTCACTGCAGAGCAGATGGAGTTTGCAGCACATGTGGTTTTATATCACAGACACTTAAAAACACTCTCAACACAAAGCATTTCCAGAAAACTAAGATATGATCGTTGTGTTCAGATTAACATGCTATTCTGAAAAGCAAGCCGATTTTTTCCATTTATAATCAATTTAGACAGAATTTCTCAAGAATGTATTGCCCTCCCTGTGGGCCTGTGGTTAATGCTTTCCCTTTATTTTCTGCATTTCACTGTCAATTTTCTTGTAAGAATTATCTATATTCATAGTCTTATCATTTCCTTCATGGGCTCCCATGCACTGCAGTCTCATTCTGGTCCCATCAACTCACTGATTTTGCTCCCGTCAAGGTCATGGACAATCAAGTAGCAAATCCAATGCTAACTCAGAATCCTTAGCTTGTTTGACCTCTACAGACTTAGCACTGTTGATAACCAGGCATTTCTCTGGCTTCATGGCTGCATCACTATCTTTTTTTAAAAAAAAAATCTGTTACAGTCCAGTTCCACTGACTCTCAGTAACCAACTAAGATGTTCAATAAAATTCTGATGAATCAATGAGGAATAAATGTGACTTCATGTATCCAAGAGAAGGCAGAAAGTGAAAAATGGGTATTTTGAATTGTTCTCATTAAATGAAAAAAGATGTAACAATTGCAATCTGTCAAAAAGAATATTGTTTATCCTGTAATATTTTTCTATTTTTGCCATTCTTGCAAATCAATACAAGAACCATTTCTTCTATGAAGCACCTTAGATTCCTCTATCACTCAAACATATTTTTTGTTTGTTTTGTTTTTCATACTGGGGAATAATAGCAGGGGTGATTTACACTGAGCTGTATCCTCAGTTCTTTTCTATTTTTAAAATTTTGAGACAGGGTCTTGCCAAGTTACTTAGGGCCTCACCAACTTGCTGGTCTTAACCTCAAATTTGTGATCCTCTAGCCTCAGTCTCCTGAATCTCTGGGATTATAGGTATGCACCACCATACTTGGCATATCAAACTTAGTTTTATTTAAAATTCTATTTAGTATGCTGACATAGGTTATTTTTAGACCTTTTTTTTCATAATCTGAATGGTTCCTTACATAATAGTTATTTACAGTTTATCACTTCACTAATTTGGAAAGAGCCAAAAATCTTACTCCTCATCTTATTGCTTACAGATAATCCTTGACAGATATCTTTGCTCCATTCCTGTGGCTGGAATTTCAGAGAACAATTTCTTAAAAATATGACAATCTAAAGTATGTTTATAAATCATTTGAGCACATGAGTCTCATTACTCTATATACTTAAATAATTTAAAGTAAGTTAATTTTTCCTGCTAAATACTTTACAGAATTTTTCAAAGCTGTGAACTTTGCAATTATATACTTTCTTTTAAACAACATTTAAAAGATTTTTAAAATTTCAACTTTGATATGTTACCTGATTTAGTTATAATACCAAATACATAGATGCACATCACTAGCATTGGGTGTGTTTTGTGTAAACAATATTTAAAATTATCTTCTATCTTAAGAGTTTTATTATTTCTCTGAATTTCACCATCTCTTTAAAATATGCCATATTTTACATTTTTTTTTATTTAGGAAAAGAATAATGCTAAGAATGAGACAAAGAAGCCTTAAAATGATACTTTTAAAGACTGGTATCAACTGTGGTTGAGAGCAGTACCCACAATCACAAAGTGCCCTAGGGTGAAAAATTAAGTTCCATCCTTAAAATTAGCCATAAAACATTTTATTATCTTTTATGTGACTCCTATTAACTTTTTCTCCTATGACATTTGTGGAAGGTAAATTTCAATTTTTGAAAACAATTAGAAACGTTACATGTTACTTCCTGAAACTCCTACACATGTGAGATTGTAATTGACTTCTGAAAAGTAATAAGATCTCCACACCAGAACCGCACACACAGCACTGAAAATCATGTTCATTCCCCAGAGCATGTCGCTGTGTCCCTGGATGTGTGAAGGAAATTTCTGGAGTTGGAGCTGTTGGCACATCAAATAAGCAAGTGACATGGGAGATTAAGGTGCACATGGGACTTTAGTAGCACAGGTTGGGGACAGCAGCCAAAATGTTAAGGGAGAATCAATGACATCCAAATTAAGTCCTTCTGCTAAACCTATTAATGATTCCCTTGAAAGGATTCCTTCTGGAAATGAAGTGAACATTGAGTAAGTAAGTCCACAGATAGCAGCATGCAGAGTCTTTGGCTGAGGAAAAGATTAATAAAATCTGAAGGTTTAGGGGCCCACATGTGTGCCATGGAAAGCAAACACCAATAAGTAGGGTGGCCTGGTGCCTAAGCAATGACTTTGGAAACAGAAGACATTCAAAGGCCAACTCTGCCACACATCAGCTCTGAGACTTTATCCAAGTCACTTGCGCTCCTTGAGCCTTGATTTCTTCAATTAGCAGTGTTATGAGGATTAAATCAGATACACATGTGAGATTTCCTAGTATACTTGAAACAGAGTGGCCCAAAGTGTTGAGTTTAATTTGAATGGCAGAAAACTATGTTTTGTTTTGTTTTGTTTTGTTTTTTTCACGTCCCCTTTGGAAGCTTTGAGACATACAGTGTCATCACAAAGGATTTTGTTACCTGTTTGTCTTGCCCCCTCCCAAACCTCAAGACACTGTTCACTCTCAGTGCAAATATCTACATTTTTATTATCTCATTAACAAAATGATCTTATCTGTTAGCTAATGGTCTCCAGTATTGTCCCTTAAAATTTCCTTGAAAGTGCAATGCTCACAACCTATATGAAGCTTCCCCAATAGTACCGTGGACTAAGTCATCTCGATCAGGGTTCAAGTCAGCAAAATAGGCACAGTCTACACTGCACATACACCTCATTGGCTTCAAAGTTCATTGATGCTAAGGATCACACTGCATTGCCCAACACAGCATTGCCAGTATACTGAAAGGCTCACATTTCTATTAACTCCTCTCCTCCCTGAAATTCACTCCTTGTTAGTGCTCGCTCACTGTGTCTGCCACCACCACTTACTAGTGACCCAAACCAGAAGTCACAGAGTTACTCTTCACTGTTTCTCATGCGCCCCATCTGCTCAGCCACTAAGACCTAACTATTTCACTGCCTCATCAATTTTAGAATCCTCCCTTCTTCTAACTGCTTTAACCCCAGTTCCAATGCTCATTATCTCCTGATAGAGCATAGAAAAAGCCTTATAGCTGCTCACTGGTCCTTTCCACTATTAGATCCCAGCTTCACACCATAACCAATATTGTCTATTTACATGGAAGACTCAATCTCATCACTCTTGTACTTGAAAAGCTCCACTGTTTTCCACATTTATTAGTAGAAACATAATTGAAATCCCCAATTATTGTGGGAGGTCCCTATCTTTTAGTTCTTACTGCCTTCCTTTGTCCCAAATTTTATACCTTGATAATATAAAGTAGATTTATTTCCCTGGCACACACCGTGCCATTTAACCTTTCTGTGCTTTTGCAAGCTGTTACCTCTGCATGGATTTTCCTTCCTAATATCTTCTTCTCATGTGTAATACTTCTTAATTTTTCAGGCTCAACTCAAAAAGGAAAATGTTTGAAAATCCCTGAGATTAGAATGGCCTAAGTCTCATTTCATTATTCTTCCAGAAAATCCTGTGTTGACCAGGAGTCAAGTACTCACCACACTGAATTCACCTTTTTTTTTTTTTTCCCTTGTCACTCTCTCACATATATCAATGACATGAAGGTAATAGGTTTATCTTAGCCTCTGTGCTCCTCCAGGTAAGGGCCTCTCTTAGCTCTAGCTAGTCAAATCCCCAGATCTACCCAAGTATGTTCTCCACCTGTTCTTTTTTTTTCAATTTAGTGGGCCATTCCAGGCCTCTCTGAAACTTATCTTTTTGAAATAGGAAAGTCAGAGTTTCACCTTCTGAAACTCTCAACCAAAGAACCCTTCTTATCTACTTATGTATTTCTTCGTCGCTGCTGTTGTTTTGCACTTTCGTGGCATAATGATTGCTCACATTCAGTGTAGCTCTCACTACTCCTCAAAATAAAGCACAGCCTCTAAAAATCTTTTATTATTTGATGCTGGCATGTATACAGAAATCTATTATAGATATAAATAGACATGTACACATACACAGATATATAAATCTCAAGGACTACAACTTAAAAATTTCAAGGACTATAACTCTTTTAATAAAATATCTCTGCTAGAAAAATCTTTCACTTGAGTATAAGGTCTCAGGCCACATATGTTTTATTTTTACCTCCTGTGCTGTCTTAGTACCCAGACTAGTATATGGAATTCAGTTGGCCTTCAGTAAGACCCTCTGAATGAGAGACTGAAAAAATGAATGAATGCTCTGAAAGATTCAATTTTATTACAGAATTTTAATTATTGAATGTGAAGTAGAGAAATTGCATTTGCAAATATTGTTCAAGAAATAAAATCACCTTTCTGAATGATTCTTGGTTCTATAATTTGTAATCAAATAAATTCACTGTAAGTGCTGACTTCTTTTGCCAATATCAGTTACAGAATCTGAAACCCAGGATATAAACTCAGGCTTTGAATCTTTCACAGGCAATACATACCCAGAACTCAGCTAGTCAGCTGATAATTTATACATGATCAAAACTGGGGAGAGATTTTCAGCATCTCACTGATTTTTATACTTCTTCTTCTTCTTCTTCTTCTTCTTATTATTATTATTATTATTATTATTATTATTATTTGGTGGTACTAGAGATTGAACTCAGGACCCCATGCATGCTAGGCCAGCTCTCTGCCTGCCACTGAGCTACATCCTCCACCCTTATTCTCAGCTAGTCCCCAAAATTTATTCAATAGTTATTGAAAATAACTCTTCAGGTAGGCTTTATTTTTTTCCCTCTGCAGTGGCTTTTAAAATGTGACCAAATGTCCCTGATGGAAATGACTAAATCAAGTAGCTTTCATACATTTTTTTTTAGTTCATTGTACACAAGCGGAGTACAACTATCATTTTTCTGGTTGTACACAAAGTAGAATCATACAATTTGCCTATTCATACATATACATAGGGTAAAGATGTTTGTCTCATTCTATTATCTTTCCTTCTCCATCCCCTCCCCACCCCTCATTATCCTCTATACAATCCATCCCTTCTTCATTCTTCTCATACCTCCCCCCACCCCTGCTATGTGTCATCAACCACTTATAAGAGAAATGAAGGCTCTCTCTTCACATTGCTGATTGGTGTTTTTGGGATTGACTTATTTCACTTAACATGATCTTCTCCAATTCCATCCATTCACCTGCAAATATCATAATTTTATTATTCTTTATGACTGAATAATATTCCATTGTGTATATATACCACAGTTTCTTTATCCGCATCTATTGAAGGGCATCTAGGTTGGTTCCACAATCTAGCTATAGTGAATTGGGTTGCTATAAACATTGATGTGGCTGCATCACTGTAGTATGCTGATTTTAATTCCTTTGGGTATAGGCCTAGGAGTGGGAGAGCTGGGTCAAATGGTGGATTCATTCCAAGTTTTCTGAGGAATGTCCACACTGCTTTCCAGAGTGGCTGCACTAATTTGCAATCCCACCAGCAATGTATGAGTGTACCTTTTTCCCCACATCCTTGACAACATCTATTGTTGCTTGTATTCTTGATAATAGACATTCTAATTGGGGTGAGATGATATTTTAAGGTAGTTTTGATTTGCATTTCTTTGAGACAAACCCACATAAATACAGTTATCTCATACTTGACAAAGGAGCCAAAAACATACAATGGAGAAAAGATAGTCTCTTCAACAAATGGTGCTGGGAAAACTGGAAATCCATATGCAGCAAATTGAAACTAAACCCCTATCTCTCACCTTGCACAAAACTCAATTCAAAATGGATCAAGGACCTAGGAATTACACCAGAGACCCTGCACCTAATAGAAGAAAAAATAGGTCCAAATCTTCATTATGTTGGCTTAGGACCAGACTTCCTTAACAAGACTCCCAAAGCACAAGAAATAAATAATTGGAATAGTTTCAAACTAAAAAGCTTTTTCTCAGCAAAGGAAACAATCAGCAATGTGAAGAGAGAGCCTTCAGAGAAAATCTTTGCCACACACACGTCAGATAGAGCACTAATCTCCAGAATACATAAAGAACTCAAAAAACTCTACACCAAGAATACAAATAACCCAATCAATAAATAGGCCAAGGAAATGAGCAGACACTTCACAGAAGAGGATCTAAAAGTGATCAACAGATATATGAAAAAATGTTCATCATGCATTTTTTGACAGGGAAAAACTTTTGTTTTATCTTTTCCAGGGAATCTGAAAAATTAAGCCTCTAATTCCAGGAAACTCTGTGGTAGCCATCTACTCTCATTTGTTCAGTATCATCAACAACAAAATCTGTGTAGTTGAGACCAAGTGTGTCTATATGTGCATATTATATATACATGTTCAAACATATACCAAATGTGGAATCATATAAGTGGATGCAAATCACAGCCAGGCAAAAGTGAGCACATGCAAAGATATGAAAGGATGAAGGCAATTTTGAGAGGAAATGAGAAGAAATAGTGCTAAATGTATTGCTCTGAAATGAACAGATTTTTTTCTTTTAGATTTTGTATCAAAATGTGTCATTTGTATGCTTTTGAAACAAAATCTGTTCAACTCACCTTCATATAACCAGTCAGCAATCCCATTAAAAATAATTCCTTCTTTCCCAGATGATGTGAGTCGCAACGAACTGCTCTTTATATCAGGTTGATAGTAGATATTATTCTCAAAAATATAAATCTGGATCAGGAAACATGAAAGAAACAAGAAACCTAAGATGTTAGAATGCCTTTATTAACCTTTCATGTCATATAATGATTACTGAATCACTGTTTTGTCATTTGCCTGCTTTTGTGTTTTTTAAAAATTTTAATGCATATATTTGTACTGTAATCAATTATTAATGGCCACTTCTTTCCCTATCATATCAATATCCAGTTGTCATTTGGAAATTACATGGAATTTGGTATTGATGCTTTTAAATCCATATTTTCAGCAATGATATTTCATCTACTTAATAATGTTTCTCTCATACCACAAAATTGGTTTGTCTGTGAGGTAACATTTTGCATACTAAAGAGAATAATAACTGAAACTAGATGTCATTGTAGTAACAATCGACTGACTATTTGAAAAGCTTCAGTTTTGAGTCTTTACTCTTAGAAAAATGCATTTGGTGATCAATAAAAAAATCTTTAGAAATCTCTCTGACTCTATCCAGTTTGACTCACAGATGCACTGATTATAAGGAATAATAAAATTCTTTATAACTCAAAAATGTATCATGTATCAATATTCCCTGCCAACTGTTTCTTAAAGAGCATATCAATGATAAGAACCTTGTGCCTGAGAGTGAGTTTTAATTTGAACGCAGCATAGAGTCTCCCACAATAATATCAACACAACAGCCCCAAAACAGGAATGATAGTGTTCACACAAAATAATGTATCTTTGCTATTGATAATTCAGGACAAAATTATTTGTAATGCACTTTACATTGTATTTAATACCAAATGTACTGATCCATGTTGTATTATGACCTTCCATAGAACCAAATTTCTTTCATATATTGCCAAATATTGTTCAGGAAGTCAAATTGCTTTTAGCATCAAATATTCTACCAATAAGGAAAAATATGTATCTAACATGATAAAGAATCATATGCAAAATGTTAATTAGAGAAGATACAAGTGTTTTCAAAACAACTGTCTAAATAATTATGAGATCTTAGATTTCAAATCTTGCTGTGCACAGTAACAAAGAAAATCTGTATATATACAGAAAATCTCATTGATATTCTATTTTGATTTTGGGGATGTGGCAAGCATTTAATGGTGGGCATATTTAGTTAATCATTATTATTATATTATATTATAGGTAAGAATGGCAACCTAGGGATAAAACCTCTGGAAAATAGAAGGGTACAGAGGAATGCTTAAGAGCATGAACTTTATAGTTAGGTAGTCTACATTTAAAATCCAGTGACATTGATAATTTTCTGGATCTTGGTAAATTGAAGTCCCCTCATTTATAAAATGTGATTAAGACTCACACATACTTTATACATCTGTTGCGAAGAGTAAATGAGATAGTGAATATAAATTATAGAACATGTGTGGCTATTGCTAAAAGTGAGGCTGATCTCACATAAATTGACATCATTCAAAATCCTGTGCTTTTTGTAGGCTAAAAATTCTGAATCAAAATAATATACTCCATGGCTTCAGCCCATCTGTAAATTATCACCAACAACTGGCCAATAGTCAACATTATGTGGGTTCATTATGCATTACTGTTAGAAGAAGAGCAATATCAGTAGTAGGAGGGGAGGAGGATTATTATATTTATTGTTTTTATTTCAGTTATAAAGTTTTCAGGTAATAGGAAATAAGCTTATTATTAGGGAATAGGGGTCACATGTCAGAAAAAGTTGAGAATAATATTATGTGTCATAATGCTGGATGAAAGTTGGAATTAATGACTTATGGATTTTAATGAATTTAATTAATTAAACCCTGATAACTGGAAAATACATTAAGTTTATTCTAGCCAATTAAAGCTTAAACTTTATGTCTTGTGCATACTACCTTCTTCAGCCCTTCATAGAAAAAGTATAAACTCTTTCTTTGGAGAAACCAGTCCCCTTGTTTTTTTAAAATCTGAACCTTCTAATAAGACTTGTGAGTAATGACCGCACATGACCTCCACCTATTCTACCCAAGATTTTATCAGGAAGAGGGGTGACTTCGCTCAAAGCAACATGGTTCAAAATCCCCAGGTTTTTAGAGGGAAAGAACTCTAAGTCAAAATAATTAATAAAACCTCCACGACTTCAGCAGATGTATAAATTATCCCAAACTATTGACCAGTAATTACATTTATATTTGAAGAACAGATTGGATTTTATCCAGAATCCATATGAATCCGACATCTGCTCCAATGTAAAAGAACAAGCAATATGGAATCAGAATTTTAATGCTAATCCACGAAAGTTGTAATACCAGAGAGTGTCCACAGTTCTTTTTTCCCCGTAGACAACAAACAGCAACAGAAAATAGTGGTTGCCTTCATAAAATACCTTTATGATTTCTTAACTTTTTCAGTTACCAAGATTTTTCACTGAATTCTATTATTTCACCTAATGAAAAACTCTAACAACTCCCTTGACAATTTGAGAACTGCACATATTCTTAGGTATTATTTGGGCATTCTGATGAAATCAGACTGGATCCTATTTTCCATTCTGATGAAATTAAACTGGGCTGCAACTAGACTTAAATCACCCTGAAAATATGACAAACAGTAATGCTATGTATACCAATGGTACTGATTAAACTGTCAAAATATTTTGATAACATTAATCCATTCCTTCAATGAGACACCTAAAAAGCATAACAAATAGAAAAGATAGGTATTTGATCAATTAAGTCTTAAATTTATGCAGCATGTGAAATATCCAGTTTTTCAAAATCAATGTTCTTAATCTACCCACAAACTAACTTAAAATTGTAAAGTCACCAAAGGAAACAGGAGGATAATTGAAATATGATGTGCTGAATTATGCTGTCAGAAAATACATAATACGTGTTCCAAGAAATTATTCTAATCAATATGCTAGTCAATGTTGCTCATTATCAAATGATTGGACACAATGTGTGTCACTGATGGAAAGGAGTCTTTTAAGAGTCGGTTTTCAATTTACCAACTTCTTTTCCTCCTACTGCAACAACAGCAGATGCTCCAGATGCTGAATAACCAGCGGCCTGAATTACTGGTTGAGGAAACTGTTTTAGTTAGCTTTTTCATTGCTGTGACTAAAAGACCCAACCAGAACAATTGCAGAGATAGAAAAGTTTATTTGGAGTTCATGGTTTCAGAGGTACTAGTCCACAGCTAGCCAGCCCCATTCCTTGTGGTTGAAGGTAAGGCAGAACATCATGGCACAAGAGTGTGGCAGAGGGAAGCAGCCCACATGAGGATCAGAAAGCAGAAGGAGAGAGATTACACTCTCCAGATGAGATATATAACTCAAAGTCAAGCCCCCAGGGACCCACCTCCTCTAGCCAGCCCCTACCTGTCCTTAGTTATCATTCAGTTAAACCCATCAGGGGATTAATGCACTGATTGAGTTAAGACTCTCAAAACCCAATAATTTCTCCTCTAAACCTTCTTGCATTATCCCACACATGAGCTGTGGGGGAATCTTCACATCCAAGCTCTAGTAGAGACCCTGAGCATACTCCCTTGCACACACAAGTGATGTGGTGGACAAACAGCACGAAATGATTGTTTGATATTGAAAGTCAATAAAATGTGAAGATTGCAAATAAACATAGTGTTAATGAGCCTACTGTGACTAATGCAACCAGTGGAAATGGCTTGTTGGAGCCAAAACTCTCACAACTTTGAGCCAGCTTAAAAGGACAGCAAAATAAATGCACTGGATATTAAACATATTTTAGAGAAAATACTCAAAAGTTACTCCACATTTACTGTCTTGAGTGATTTTCATAATAATCTAAAATTAGAAAATGAGTCATTAAAAATCTCCATGAATCAAAGAATCTATAAACTTACAGTGGATTGGGATAGTATTTGAATTGCCTTTTTCTATGATTTGCATTCCAGGGGAAAACTAATCAAAACTTTATTTCAGATGACAGCTATTGCTGATCAAGGTAGAGTGAAAGATCAAAAGTATGCCATTGTTATATATAGCACCTTTTCTCTATCCATTGATGGATGCTTTTGTTGTTTCCGTATTTTGTAAATACGCTGTTGTAAATAGTTGTACAACAAACATAGGAGTGCTAATATCTTTTGAAATCCTTATCTGAATTATTTTGAGCAAATACCAAGAAGTAGAATTACTAGATCACAAAGTGGTTTTATTTTTAATTTTTTGAATTACCATTTTCTATAAAAACTACACTAGCTTCAATGTCACTAGCAGTTTATAAGTTTACCAATTTCTCTGTATCCTAGCCAATACCTATGTTTTGTTTGTTTGAATAGCCTTCCTTAAAAAGTGTGAGGTCATATTTCGTTGTCATTTTGATTTGCATTTCCCTGGTGATTAATGACCACGTTTATATTTGTATATAAATTCTAGAAGTTCATATACAAGTAATATAGAAATCAATCTGGCCTTTAGACTACATGAGTGGTAACTATTTTAATTTTTTAAAAACTGATGACAATAAGGGTGTTTTCCTAACCAGAAGAGTTTTCAAACTAAGAAAACTGACATTTAGTGCTAGAGAATTCTCTGCTGTGGAAGACTGCCCCATGCATACTAGGAAGTTTAGCAGCATCTCTGACTTCTACATACAAAATGCCAGTAGCACTCCCACTGCTCCAATAGGATAACCAAAGATGTCCCCAGACATTTCCATAAGTCCTTTGGCAGGGAAGAGGAGTGCAAAACCACTACCCAGCTGAGAACTCCTGATTCAGAGGTAAGTAAGTTCTTTGCATAATCGTGCTCCATGTATTAAATATTTAACTTAATCCCCCAAGCCTTTAAAAGCCAATTTGTAATTTGTTGTTTGAAAGTACTTTGCTAAATATTCCTGGGGTTGTATATATATAATGTACATTTATAATGTATCTTCCCTACCTTCAAGATTATAATTTTATGTAAGAGACAGGTAAACCTCTAAAACTCAATGACAAAAAATCCAAGTATTACTAGGCTGAATCATGAATGGCAGAGGTCAGGATAAGTGACTTGGTTCATAATGACTTTTAAAGATACTAAATTTGCATTGCATAAAAGGACAGGATTGATTCCATAGGCTTAGAAAGGTAGAAAGGAAGACACTCTATGCTGAAGACCACCATGAGCTAAAACTAAAGCATGACAACTATAGAAATATTTGAAGAATTGTAGTCTATATACCCATGCTTGATCTGAAAGTCAACTGGTACCAAACCATAGAGAAGCTTGAATATTAACCCAAAGTCTCTTGATATTTGATAACTTTACATTGTTTATGAGCAGGTGCATGGTTTGATCAACTCTAGGGAAATATTTAATAAAATAATTGGGGGCAATTAAAGAATGGATGGTAAAAATGAGCGACTGTTGGCAGGAAGATGATTCTTAAACATTTTACTTAATGGGAATGATGATTGTTAAAATGGTGTCATTATTCCTAATGTTATATCTAAAGGGCTAACTTAAATGTGAGTTCTGAAGGCAGCGTTTTAGCCTTCCTCACTGGTATCCTTTTAATCTTCACCATCCAGAGTCGATCACAGGAGCTTGTTTTAACCTTGACTGCACATCCTTCAAATCCTTTGTAGTTCTTTCCTTTTGCCCAAACGTAGGGCCCCAAATCTAGTTCCAAAATGTGTGTAGAACTTGCGATCTTTTGTTTTACCAGGAACAAATCTTAATTTTTAATCATGCTAGCTTATCAACTTCTTTAAGAATGTATACTATGACAGACTGAGCATTGTTCTTAAAATGAACTTAGTGTAATAGTCTGGAAATAAGTAATGGGAAATATGAAGACTCTATATTGATTTAGAGACACTATTAGGGTCAGACATTATTATTTTTCAATAAATAAGTTTTCATCACACCGACAGCATTAAAACATCATATATATATGTGTATATATATATATATATATATATATAATTTTATAACAGAATAAGAATGCCTTGACATGAGAATAAGGTACCTTCAATTCTATCCCATATATGTTATAAGATATTTACTTTTTAAATAAATACAAATCCTTGAAATATTTAGGATACTTCCCCTTAAAGGATATGATCCCATCAAATATTGAAGAAAACTTCATCTCTAAGCAATTTGTACAATTTATATACAATTTCATTCTAGGAAACATTTGAGAAATTAATATTTCTTTAGAATTTTAAGTAAAATAATATGAATGAAAAGTCTTTACTTTGATTTACATAATTTAGATTCTTGATAACATGAAAGAAAATTTTAAAAAAGCCAAAATATTTGGGCCTTAGAATGATAAAATGAAAAAGAGAGTCCATAATGTGTGGCAAATGATGAGAAATAACAAAAATGCTCATACATTTGAGACAATTGATAAAAATACTTTGTAAACCTTACTAACAATTTTTACCAAAGCAGAACGTATGTGCAACTTAATGACCCAACCATGCTATTCCAAGGTATATGCCTAAGAGAAATGTATGTGAATGGATAGACAGATTGCTATGTGTGTGTGTGTGTGTGTGTGTGTGTGTGTACGCACATAAAATGCTCATAGTAGCACTACTTATGAGAGCTAATAAAGGTTTTACAAATCAGACTGGTATCACCCTTTGAGTGCAATAGTGTCTTCCTGAAGGCAGAATAAAGGTTTTCTGGGTGGGAACAATGTCCTATTTCTTCTCCAGGCACCATGTCAATGTTCACAAAGACCAGATCTGTCTATTTTGCTGCATGCATGCTAAAATAAACTTAAATATAAGTTAAAAATGTAATATGTAATTTATATTAATACCTATGAAATATTATCATAAAGATTTTTATCAATGTTTTACTAAAACCCAAAATGTAGCATTCAATTTTTCCCTTCATAAAATTCTGTTTAATTTGCTGGGATATGATAAATTTTGTGTGTTCATTAATATGAGGCAAAATAAAGTCATGAGCCCAAGTTAAATTGTTTGATTACCTCTGACATTTTGGCCTTAAATAAATCTCTCTCTTGGTTATAAAGTACTGCTTTCATCCTGCTGCAGGACCATCTCTCTGATTTAAAACAACTCATTCAAATCATTCATGTCACCTTTGAATCAGTATCTGACATTCTAGAGATAGAGTCACTATCAGGGAACTTTCATACTTTGACATTTACAATTATTCATATCAGGAAGCCCTTTCAAAGTTCTTATTTTTTAAAACCTTTACAGAACATAATGCATTTTTCAGCACATGAAAAATATCTCTTTGTCTTAAATTCTTAATTATATAAGTCGCTTTCCAGTTCCAAAGCTTGATTTTTTATATATACATATCTTAGGAGAAAAACAGATACCAGAATAAAGTATCAATTTCAATCAATGAAGGTAATAGCAGATTGTATCTTGGCTTCACCAGTCTGTAAAACTCATTTAACCTAAGAGATGACCTTGTGATAAATAGATGATTTGATAACTAAAAAATATTAATACAAATATTTATGGCTTCAAATAAATATGCTAGAATCCATGGGAGATAATGTCATCAACATTTTTATGAATATAAAAAGTTCCTTAGGCACTGATGTGTCAGTGTAGGAGGATGGTACTGCCTCCTCTTTGTGTAACTGTTGACTCCCCTTCCTCACTTTCTTCTCTTTCACTTTTCCTTCACCTCTTCATTGTCTTGCCCATTTCCCTTCATGGTAATCCAAATACATATCAGTCTCCTTCTATACATGAGGCATTGTGCTAAGTCTTGCATACCAAAAAATATAAGACCTTAGGATCTAATATGAAGGTATGGTGGAAAAGAAAAATAAAACTAATAATAACTTAGTTCAGGAGGAATTGTACTGCCTTACATGAGTGATGCCAATAGAACTTGAAATGGAAAATACAAATAAAATTAAAACAAGATTTTGGAGTATTGAAGAAACATAAGGAAAGGAATATACAAGAGAGGGCTAGCTATTCAAAATGACAACTTTGTTATCTGAAAGACAAAGATAACTTTATTCATGACCCTGTTGAAAATGAGATTTCTATCAGAAAGACATGGGATATGATACTGGCAATGTCAATTGTACTTTGGAGTATTTGGGCAATAAAGTCACAAGTCACTTCCCCTCTCTGGAACCTTACTTTCCTGATTTGTAAAAGGAATGATTTTAGTATTACTCATAATGGTCTACATGTCTTAAAAAAATAAGATTATGGATATTGATCAGTGTACCTGTACACAGATGTTTATTTTTTAATTACCTGAATCTAATAGTATGGTCATAAAATATGTAATTATAACTTAGAAAGAATCAAACATTCCTATTATCCTGAAAATAAGCATAAGCATTTGAAGATGGTACCCTGTTTCTCTGTATCAGCTGCATAGAGTACATTTTCTCTTATTTGGGCATTCATCCTCTGAAATTCTTCTCAATGGTAGAGAATTCTTGTATTATCTGAGTATTGATATGCAGTAGAGTATGGATGGGAAGACTTGTCTCCAATATAAAGACAAAAAGACAGATGAAGCATCCTATGGTCAGGTCCCTCCATATGACTCTGAATCTTGAGGGATAAAGTAGCAGTTAAAAAATTAATCACAAGAGACCCTCAGTTCTCCAAGAGAAGAGATGAATGTCCACAGATCGAACTGCCAGTTGCAGCATCCTAACAGATTTTGCTGTAGTATCTTAATCAGATACTTAACCAGAACACATTCCAATGTTCAAAAAATGTCTGGAAATTCATGGCCTATGTTCATTTTCCAGTTATTGAATTCCAACCTTTTCATTGGTTCTGAAAGCTTTCAGATATGTTTTTACTGAATTCATTTTCTATTATAGTGAGCCTGAGTCCATTTCTTTTTCTTGTTATCAGAATCTTAATTAACAGGTGGCATGCAACCATTTAACCTTTATATCCTCATGAGAAAGAAAGTCCTTCTCTATCATTTATGTTGAGAGTCTTTCCAGTAGTTGTCCTCCCTCTTATCCTTTAAAAATTAGTGAAAAATATGCTGCATATGCACTTTAGCCTCCAAGGTTAAAATAATTTGTTTTCATATTTGTATTGTAACTCCTTTTATGTCAGATTGGAATGCTCAAAAGAGTTTCCATGAAGGAGAGTTGAGAGAGCCTGGAAGAAATGTTCATATGCTTATCAATGGGTTTGTGCGTAATACTTTCCAGTTTATGGGCATGCTGATAAGAAAACAAATTGAAAAATGCAGAAGGTGGAACCAGGCTTGGCTATCTCCCATGCACATTTTACCCACAGCTCTAGACTCTTTATTCTACTTCATGCAATTTCAAGGCATCCTTGGCCACAAATGAAGAAATACATTTTTTATTGAAAAACAGAAACACCCAAACTTTTTTTTACTATATCCTTTAAAAATACTAAATACCAGTAAAATATCCATAGAAAGTGGACTTGGTAATGAAATCCCTATGTCCAGAATTAAATTCTTTATTTTGGTTAGTGTCCTTATGAACTTAAATTTGATTGAACCAATGAGGAATTGAGGATGAGAATCTTTTAAATTTAAGTATCACTTGGAGTCCAGAATTAAAGCACTTGGAATACTTTCCCTGTGAGATTCTGTATGGTGGACTCTCCTGTGTTCTTCAATTGCTCTGTTACATTGGAAATACCTAAGATGTATGAATAATTGCAACAGAATGTACTCTAAAAGTTGTTTGGGGGATACAAACATAACCCCCAAAGTGGTGTTCAAAATACTAATTTCTGACACTTAGTAACTTATGTTTGATTGTTTAAAGTAAATTATTTACTGATATCTTTGCCTTTAGTCTTCATTGGCACCCATATAATACAACAAGAAGTCAGAATTTTTCTGGCAGTACATTCACTGTGGTGGGTGGTGGTGGGGAGTGTTCCAATTCCATAAAATAGAGAGATCAGAATCTTCAGGCTGAAATTCTAAGTACAGTGTTCTGTTCAGAACATATATTTCAATCCTACTGTATTTCAATAATACTGTATTATATTCTGTCTTGGTCAATCTTAAAAACTTAATATGCATTAATTTTTTTGTATGCAGTTGTTTGATTTGCTTTTTCCTTGGAGATAACATTGACACACAGGATAGAAAAAGGGACCTTGGAGAGAATAGCTAAGCATAATCCCTGGTGAAATGCTAAATTATATGGTAAATTTCATATTGTTCAGCAGAAATATGTACACATGATTATTAGGGGAAATATTTTAAAATTTATAATGAAGAAATTTTAAGGATGAAAGAAGACAGACAATTCCATGGTGTTGAGGGAGAGATGTGCCTGGAGACATAATGGTTATATGGTTCATTCTTTATGTACAATTTTACTGAGCTCCTAATGTTCAGCAGGTCTGTGAGATAACAAGGAATATCATGTATAGCCCCTGTGACTGAACAATCCACAATTTATAATGAGACAGATAAGAAAAGAGTTAATAGATATATTTTAAAATATGATATTTCTATAATCTAGTAAAGCTCAAAGTGTTACTGAATTTAAGTAAAGGCTACAAGACAGTCAGAATGTGGGGAAGGGAATTGTCAGCAAAGGCTTCAGATGAGATATGACATCGCACCTGGATCCACAAGTTCTAGTAGATTTTTCTGGGCAGAGAGCAGGTAAAGCATTATTCTCAGTAGAGTAAATAGAGCAAGCAAGGTATGTCTAGATGGTTCTATGGTGAAAGCACAATCATAAAAGGATCAAGACAGAACTCTAGAGAAAGGACAAGACAAACAGACGTGTCTTTGAGATGGAATGGTGCCAGGGTAGAGATAAAATATTACAGAACTAGGGAGAAGCAGGGAAAATATAGGAGGTAACTGTTAACTGTCCATTTTGTGGTTTAAATGATCTTTATTTAGAGAAGTTCCATCTAAAAACTGACTAGAAAAATATTGGTCCAATTTTGAAGATAAGACTATGAATAAGGTGCCTTGAAAAAAACTTATCATGATCTTAGAGTCTTTCATTTTATTTTTAGCTAACTTTAAAGAAACATTTTCTCTATACTCTGCTATAATTAAGAAGTAGAAAGTGAAATGGGATAGCAGAATCCCAACAAAACTGTAATATGAACACCTAAGCAGAAGAATCTCAAACGGAACCACTAAACACCTTTCCCATATGGGCCTCCTAATGTTATAGGTAATAGTATAGTAAAGAAATAACCCATCTTCAGTTAAAATTGAGTGCTCTTCACATCAGCCTGTAGTGGGAGTTGAGTGTGCTTCTTATCCTTGATGTGGAAAACACTTTAGAGATAGAACAGGTAAGACATAGGCTAGAATAAATAGAAAAGCAAGTGTTTAGACAGCAGGCAAGATGACTTTGTGGGAAAGTCCAACTCAGACTTCGCTAATTACTTTGCATCATAACTCATGGAGAGAAAAAGCAAAACTGGGGAGCAAATGAACAAGGGGATATCGGATGAATGTGACCAGTCCAGACAAGTCTGCTGCATAGAATGCTTCATCACATAGTTCAAGGAATATGATGTCTTGCTATAGCATTTAGCTTACTTTTTAAGCTCATTTTATGGTGCTATCATAGAATACCACAGACTGGGTAATTTATTAAACAAGAATCATTTACTTCTTATGGTTCTGAAGGTTGAGAAATAGAAGATCAAGGTCCCAGCATATGGCAAGGGCCTTCTTGCTGTTGGAAGGCAGAAAAGCAAGAGGACATGTGTGAAAGGGGGCTGAGCTCCCTTTTCTACAAGGAACCTAGACCAGTGATTCCTAGGCAGTGAACCTAGGCAGTGATTCATTTGCTCTGCCCTCCTCACCTACTAGCGTCCCTTTAGGCCCGACCTCCTAACACTGTTGCATTGTGGATTCAGTTTTAACACAAGCTTTTAAGAGGACACATTCAAACTATAACAGCTACCAAAAAGCATGGAATCTTGATGGATCCTCTCATTGTTGTAACTATGCCACTTATCCTGAGAACTGGTTATCATCTTTCCTATAAAAATATCTCAAGTAAATCTCACATGCCACCTATGCCAGTTTGCATTGTCAGATTACAATACTTTTTGCTACTATCAACAGATCCCACTCCATGCTATTGTCCCAATAATAATGCTCAATACTCCGTGGCCCTTTACCAGTGCAACCTGCTGTACCTTTTCACTGTGCACTGCAACACTGCCACTCCACAACCAACGGACTTCCCTCTACTCTCAATTTCTAATCTGTGTCCCTTTTCACTCTTCACCATAATCAAACCATGGCTTTCCCTTGAGGACAGCATTTTCCAGAAGCTCTCTCTAGTAACTAATGCCATGCCATGTCATAACTTAAGTTGCTTGTTGTTCCCTGCTATTTCTTTAGACCATAACCTTTCAGACCATATAAACATGTCCTTCTTATATGAGATCTGTGCCTATCAGCCTTCTCGTTTTCTGGCTCTTCATTGCACAGTGTATATTTTCTAAAACACTAGTTCTAACTATACAAAAACTATATATAAAAGTATATATAATTATGTATACACACATGCATATATATATATGCAAGTATATATATACATATATATGTATATGTATATATATACATAGTCTTAAGCAGGGTTTGGCAAACTATGGTTCATAGGCAGAATCCAGTCTACACATGCTTTTGTATGGTCTACAAGCTAAGAATGGTTTTTGCAGACAGATATTTAAAATTGATTTGGGGTCTGAGAATATATATTTGCAACTCACAAAGAAAAGAATGCTATTCCTTTCATTTGCAGACTTGCATTACAAAGTATTATACTTAAGCATTATTTTCTTTTGAATTATAATTAAAATTTGAGAAAATTTGGTTTGGGTCTTGTTATATAAGTACTTACATAATACTGATGCTGTCTCTTATGCTGAAAAGTCAAAAATATTAACAATCTGATCCTTTGTAGGAAATGTTTGCTGACCCAAGGTCTAAGGCAAAACAACTAAAAGAAAAATTAGTTTCTTTTCTTTTTTTTTCTTTTTCTTTTCAATTCAGGATGTCCCAAAACTTTGCTATTTTAATATAAATTTTAAGATCCAAGGTATTACATTTTTGAATGTATTAAGTCATGATTTCAAAAATAAAATCAGAATATCTTTTAGGTTAAGCATTCTAGGGTATAATCTTATAAAGGTGTTTAAAAATATATCTTATTTCTCTAATAATAATGAATAATGATTACTTGAAATCTTAAGAACAAATTCTTTGGGGGGCACTAGGGAATAATAGAATTACTTTAAATTAGGTAGAGGGGAGTGAAGGGAGGGGAGGGGGCCTGGAGGTAGGAAAGATAGTAGAGTGAAACAGACATTATATTACGTATATATATGATTGTATGACTGATATGGTTCTACAACATGTATAATAAGATAAATGAGAAATTTTACTCCATTTATGGTATGATATATCAAAGTGCATAAATGCATTCTACTGTCATGTATAAATAATTAGAACAAATTAAAAATTTTAAAAAAGAATGAATTCTTTACAGCTTTCAAATTGTATAGCACTGTTACAAGCTATGGGTCAACTCCATGTTGGCAAATTCCAGTACTAATAATAAAACTCCTCTTGAAGAAGGTACTTTGGATCCCTTTACCTTCTGAGTTTCCTCACATGGCCATGTTCTAATAAAAGTCCACAAAAAATATTTTCAATCAATCCATTTTATTTACAAACTTTGCAAACTTTTTCATACCCATACATGTAAAGGGTTGACACTTCAAATCTGTATTGGATAGACCATCACTTCAGTGGACTCTGACTCAGGCAATCTCTCTCTACTCAAAACCACCCTACATATACCTGGTAGAGTCACCTTTAACTGCACTTTAAGATTTGTAGAAATCCAGAGTGATAATTTACAATCCCAGCAAATATATAGCTGAGAGAGAATTCCAGCTCAGCTATGCCAACCCCATTCTTCCTCAGTGATCCCTCATGTATCTTATCTATTAGATTCCCTAAAAATATGTATCGAATCCTCCTGAATAGTCTGAAATAACTTTTTTTCTTTTGTAAAGTTTCCTTTTTTTCTTTCCAGATAGATGGACATCATTTAAATCTCCAAGTCAAGAAACCAAGATTCAAGAGTTAACTGCTATTCCCGCATTAAAAAAAAAAAACATGAATGTGTTTCATTTTATCTACGCTTTATTGTTATACCCATTGCAATTCCGTTTAAAGTGTTGTTGTTGTTGTTGTTATTATTATTATTATTATTATTATTATTATTATTCCTGGTAGTGGAACCCAGGGGCACTTTTCCATTGAGTTACATCCTCAGCTGTTTTTATATTTTATTTTGGGATAGGTCCTCACTAATTTGCTGAGATTGTCCTCAAATTTATGAACCTCCTGAATCAGCCTCCTGAGTCACTGGAATAACAGGCATGTGCCACCCAAATGCTGATTGCCCAAAGTGCTTCTTGATTTACCATCTTCTGCTTCTAGATTTCAAATGCTTTAAAACATTTTAATTCCACTCCAACAGAATTTACCAAGTTAGCTAATACATTACAGATTCTAAAAATGAACTTATTCTTTGCAAAATCAAGTGCCTGTTTTTTTTTTCCATTTACAGGAGATATTTTCCATATTTTATTAACTATATTCTTGAAGGTCATGACCTTTGGGAGTAACACAGGCTACCAGGAAAACTGAATTACTTAATAAATATTTTATTAGCTGAATGATTAAAACTGGATTAGTTACCAAGATAATACATTTTAAATTTTAGGAATCTGAGCAAAATGTACCAACATTTCAAAAGTTCAAAATGTTCTAAGAAAAATGTTGAAACACTTTTATATCCTTAGTCATCTAGGAGGCAATTTCATAATAAATTGTTTCAACTTTTCAAATGCACGAGGAATAAAAACATTAACAAGATGAGCATTATGAATACATGATTCTACCTATTATTGTTTGATGAAGATCAAATACCATATGCCCTAATTCTGAAGTTATTTACCAGACAAGGTAATGTTTTATAGTCAGCTAACAACCTGAAGTACCTTGTTTGAGCAAATTATCATTCAGGAAAATAAGATCATGTAAAATATAGAAATGTTGTAAACGTATAATTTTCTTACTTAAAAATTGATGGCATTTTTATTGTTATAATTGACAATAGCATCACACCTACATATATTTTAGGCCCCAAATCATATTGTCAGTTTTGCTTTTAATACTAATATATTTTATACAGAAATTAAAAGGAAAATCAAAGATTCTTATTTACTGGCATATGTACTACTTTCTATGTTCTTCATTCCTGAAGATCTGAGTTTCCTTCTGCTACCATTTTTCTTTATGTTGATATGAAAGAGGAATTCAGATCTTCAGAAATGAAAGAACACTAAAATGTTGTCATAGCAATTCTTGTAGCATGGACCTTTATTTTTTCTTTAATCAGAGACAATCTTTGTTTCCTCTGATTCCACATGGTTTCTAATGAGAACACTGAGGGCCTTCTAAGTGCTGTCCCTGGTTCTATTTGTGATGTTTCTCTGGCCACACCAACGTTGTCAATTTATCTGTAGTTTTCAACAGTGTGACTCTTATGTGACTATGCGTGACTCTCTGTGAACTTACTGTGTTAGTGGTTCACACTCAGTTGCTGCTTGAATATGAACATTGTTGTCTCATCAAATTCCAGAATTTTGGGCAATCATTTCTTAAAATACTTTTCCTTCTCCATTCTCTCCATTTACCATATGTCAGACCTTTTGTCCTTTTCTCACTGTTCCCTGGGGGTTCTGTCTTTTGTCCTTTGTAATGGCCTGTTTTTCATATTGAATGATGTTTATCTCTGATTGTTCTATCAGTTCCATCCTTTTGTTAACCCCATAGTTATTTTTATTTTAGATATTCAGCAAGCATAAGGATAATCATTGTGTTCTTCTTGATATTTAATGTATATATGAATATAAAATAGAAAGTATATGAGAGTATAGATACATTTCTGTGATGTCTCATGGTCCCTCACTCAGAGTTTTTCCTCCTGTTTTTGCCTGAAAGACAATGGGTTTACCTGTCAGAGATTCAGCTCCCTTCACACCATCCCTGCCTCAGCTACAGTTGCCCTTAGGATAAAACCCATAGTCAAACAAACAGAAGGAAGGACTCACATTCTGTCAATCACTTACTTGTCAATTATACTCCCTTCCAAAATTTGCCTGGTTTTGTGTAGTTTCCCAGTCCTCAGGGAATTGTTTTGCTTGTTTTGTTTTTTAAATAATATTTTATTCAGTATTTATCATCAAATTTGCAAGAAATATCAGAGTTGGGAAACCATTTTTTTCAAATTTAGTCAAAATTCTTTTAATTGGAGACAGTTCTGAATTAGAATATTATTTTCCAGGACATAATTTATCAAATTCCATGTACAATATTTTTCTTCTTTTTTTCAAATTGAATTTCTTATTATCAGAAAAATGTCATATCAAAAATTGATAAAGGTTTAAATTTTAGGGCAATTCTAGTTCTAAAAATCAACTGAAAATCTGAATTATCAGTTGATATATGTCATTATGTTTCTAATGACAGATTTTATATAACAGCCATAAAGCTGGCTAGAAGATGGCAAATCATTCCAGAAGAAAGTTCTCTTGGGAGACAATGCATTTGAATTACATGGGAGAAATTTAAAAAAAAAAAAAAATAGGTGGATAAGCTTTGTTACTCTTCAATGAAAAACTAATCCTGAATATCTTTCTGCCCATGTTCCAGTTTCATGTTGGGATGTAAATGCAGTTATTAAGATTATTTTGGAGAAATTCAGATTTGGGCACCAATTTTTAATATAATTTCTTAGTTCTAGTTTCATTCTAAAGCACATCAGAAACAAATGAGAGGTATTCTAAAATTCACCTTCAGTATCAGCCAGGATTTTTTTGTTTGGTTTGGTTTGGTTTGGTTTTTAAGCAAACCAATTGGAATTCAAGTCATGATCATTTTTCATTCAGTTTTAAATATGTGCTCCTTTATGTCCCTTGTTCCTTACATTAATTTTAAGGATCGGGTTACCTATTATCCTGCTACTCCCACATCTGTAGCTCAGGTAAAACCCTGTGCCATTTTATAAGACCAGTGCTACTGATTTACACTTCAATTTGTTCTCAAATTTAAACTACCAGTACTTTTTGAAAGCACATTGTTTACTTGGAATATAACAAATTTTATTCCAGAAGATAACCACCTAATTCAGAGTACCCTCCAGTAAAAGAACTTTAACTATATTTGAATATACAGTTTTCCAGTTCTGACATGGAAGATTAAGTTGGGACATGAAAAACTGGCCAACTCTTTCACTATTTTGGAATTTCCCAGGATCCCAAGTTTGCATGTGCAGTAAAAGTAAATTTGTCTTTTAAGGTTTTCTTTGCTATTTAAAATTCTCGAAATATTCAAATAATCACTATACATTTTTGTTGGGGGGAATTATCATAATAATGAAAACATATTTACTGATGGTATGGACTTATATTTATCACTGAGCAGCACTGCACATTTGCACTTATCAAAGATGCCTGTTAATTTTAATGGTTTCCTAACATTTTTTATCATTTTATACACCACAATTTATTTTTACCAGAACCATGATGGTTATTTAAGTTGTTTCCTATTTTCTGTTTTAATATAATGAAAATGTTGCAATGACTTTTCTTGCTGCATATCTTTAGGCACAGGATAAATTCTATATTTGAAATTGCTATGTAAACCTATATTTTTTATTTGGTATATTCTTAGTCCTATAAAAATGTGTGTGTATAAAATTCATGCTTTTTTAAATTTATATTTTAATTCTTTTGTGGTCAAAGACTACATTCTGTATTATAGCAATACTTTCATATTTATAAAACTTGCCTTATGGCCTCAGGTGTGCTCTTGAAAATGTCCTGTATTCCATAATTGCTAAGTACAGGTTTCCATAGCATCATTCATATCAAGTTGGTTGTACTGATCAAATATTTTATATCCCTACTTATTTCCCCAGTTGTATTTTACATCCCTACTTATTTTCCTACTTGTATTTTATCTTTTACTGTATCTTTTACTGTAAAGGAAATGTTAAAATCATCAGCTAAGATTTTCAATTTGTCTATTTCTTTATGTTTCTCCATTACAAAGTATATTTGCTCTCAATCCTTCCCTGGCTCTGGGAATATCTTACTACATCTTCCTTAGAAATCACCATTTCAGATGTGGCTTATTATGATAACGTTATGATGGTCTTTCTTCTCATATTTTTATTGTCCTTTGCTATATCACACCATCAAAGTGATATCTGGAGTTATTTCTGACATGAAGAATCCTGACAGTACTACAGAACACAGTTCCCTCAGGGAGTTCTCTGCATGCCACTTAACAAAACACAGCAAATCACTAAAGCACTAAATGCTTCCTAATTGAGTTCTTTTTTTTTTTTTTTTTTTCTTTTTACCCTAGGGGTTGTGTAAAGTGGTTCATATCTCACAAAAGATATTATACTATTATTCTTAAGGTTTTGTTTAGACTACAAATGGCATCACTCTTGCCATCATTGTAGGATAACCCTGAGGAGTTAAACTTAAGAACAACAGATATGCAAAAGCTCCAGTGAAATGGAAAGAGGCTAATATTAAGGAACTTCCACTGCACATTATCTACATCACAATTCCATTCAAATGGTTTCCTTCGCCAGAACTGTCTGAAGTGCTGAGTGCATTGAATTATATATGATCTGATTTAGGTTATAAAATCCACAATCTTAAAATCGCTATGGTCCTTACTCTACAATTTACTACTTAATTTTATGTTGGGGGGCAACATGAAACAAGATACATCACAGAAATTGCTATTTATAGTAAAAATCTAACCAACAAGGCAAAATGTGTTTTTGTATTTACTTCATTATTTCTAAATAACTCAAGAACTGCTTAATTATGGATTAAAGGGAATGTAGTAAGTGATGGTTATTCTTCCTAGCACAAATTAGCTGACATGTTTTACACTGATGATACATTTGCTTATTTCTATCCTCTCACATTTGGAAATGATCCTTAAATTTTAGTTTTCTGTTGCTAAAAACAGTAATGCAGGAGGGGCCAGGAGTGTGGCTCAGGGGTAGAGCACTTGTGTGGAGCCCTGGGTTCATTCCTTTTCATATTTGAGGAGTCCAGAGTGATACAAATATGACACCAAACTCCAAATTCAGCTTGGAGGTCACTTCTGGTTCTATGTGCTTTCAAAACTCAGAATTCTCAGCACTACTTATCTACAGTCTGAATACCTGGAATGCAGATTGTACCTTCTGTATTCCTAAGAAGTGAAATTAGGATCTTAACACTTGGTTTGAACCTCTATAAAAATTTATAGTACATGCTGTGTAAACCTATGGAAGTGTTTGATTGGGTTAAAGACTACCTTTACCCTCAAAAAAAGAGATAGGTAAAGATTAGCCATCCCGTAATTAGCATTGGTGCTTTTTATCACAGAGTACTAATTTCCTTTTGATTTTTATACAATGTTAAATAAAACACTACAAACATACATAGTACAGGGAAAAAGTGTTCCTACACATCATTGAGTAGATTTGTGGGGCTACTTTCCTTCTCTTCTTTCCAACCTCCTCTCTCCTCCCTTCCTCTTTCTTTCCTCTCTCCCTCCCTCCCTCCTCTTGTCTCTCTCTCTCTCTCTCTCTCTCTCTCTCTCTCTCTCTCTCTCTCTCCCTCTCTCTGTTAAGCCTGTCAGTGTTAGAAACATCTTTAGGGACTTTCAGCAGTTCAGTAGCTTCCATTTCACATGCTGGCACATGCTTTGACCATCTTCTCTGAACGGCATCGTTAATTACCGTCAGTGAAAAAATGTTTCCTGCTATTCCACAATTCATTATATATTTTTACATGCTAGGAAGACTACAAAGCCTCAGCCCCTGCCTTCAGAAAATCAGTCAGCAAACCAACTCAACACACACTTATCCAATGACTTCTACTAAGGCCAGCGCAAACAACTTGAAGAAATACAACTCCAGCTAGCAGCACTCAGATCATTCCATTGTCTCTTTACATTGATATAAGCAACACTGAAGTGGAAAAATGAAGTGTGAAATCTGTGCTCATTAAGAAACAGCATTTCATTTTCTTTTTAAGATCTCTGAATTTCAGTGGAAAATTCACAACCATGCTATTTAAGACACTAAAGAGATTTTAGAAGTGCTTGCCCTGATGGGTGGGTGATTTTCATGCAGCAATCTCAATTAATTTTCTATCAAATTGTGTATTGCAATTGCACATTTTTTCTTTTCTACACAAAACCATTCAATGTTATAGCATTTTACTTATATGAGAAGGTATTTCCTGTCATATTTATGTATGCATTGCATTAATATAAATATACACCTGAAGATACTACAAATTTATCAGACAAAAGGTTTGAAATATTTTAAGGGCTTTTTTTGTATGTATATGTGTGTCTCTCCGTAAACTCAGTTATTGCATAATGGTTCATCAATATTTCTGGCCTAAATATTGAGTAAAAGAAATAATTTGAGCTTTGTGATATCAATTTTCTTGATCTCAAATTTGAAGTGAGAACCACTAGACTTCAGGTATCCTGATGCGGTAATCCTAGGATGCGGTAAGGGTTATTGCTTTAATTTCCTGTAACTGAAAGAATAGCTTTGGTTCCAGATAAAATGAGTAGGTAATTGTTTTCAATTACCTCCATAATGAAGATGAATGTAGGAAACCAAACTAACCAGTGGTCCAAATTGACTTATACTGGAAGGACTCATCACATTTATCATGTCAATCACTACAGATATGAATGGTGAAAGGGTTCTGACTTCTTTCCCTAGGGTTTTTTCTGCCATGCTATACTAGCCCAGCAATGAGCACCATGCATAATGCAGTGAGGAAATGACCAGAAATAGAACTTGACTCTCACTGGCCTCTTTTCTTTATCTATTTATATTACAGCTCTGGTATGCTAAGAGTCAAATTCCAAGACTTCCATCCCAAAGTGCAAGTGACTCCAGCAGTGTGTCTCTGTTTCTTATATTTGTATTTACTTTTATTTCATTTATCTTAATAAGAATCAACCTCTTTACCATTGAAAAAAAGCATGAATATTTAATGGCATATGAGCAAAGCATATTGAATTTTATTAGGAAATATGAGATTTCAGAAACATGTTTGAAGGAAGTATCGCCTTATACATCTACCTGGAAAAGTCAGCAATGCAGTTTCAAGCTTTTATTAATGACAAAGTAAGCAATTATATCACAGAAATTTAAAATGTCCCTGAGACAATAAACCATTTCTAATCAGCTGAAGTTTTAGTAAATTTTAATTTAAGCCTCTAGAAAGAGTAAAACTGCTTTTTAAAAATATATATTTGGAGCCGGGAATGGTGGTGCACGCCTTATCCCAATGACTTGGGGAGGCTGAAACAGGAGGATGGTGAGTTCAAAGCCAGTCTCAGCAATTTAGTGAGGTCCTAAGCAACTCAGTGAGACCCTGTCTCTAAATAAAATACAAAATAAGCTGGGGATGTGGCTCAGTGGTGGAGTGCCCCTGAATTCAATCCCTAGTACCAGGAAAAAATATATATATACATATATAAAAAAATATATACATATATAAAAATATATGTATACATATATAAAAATATACATACATATATATATATTTGGGAAATTACCTAAACACTCCAGTTTTTAAAAATGTGGGTAATACATTTGAAAAAGCAATTTTTCTAAACATCTAGATTTTGATAAATAAAATACTGTATAAAAATTTAAGCCATTAGAAAGATGGGTTTGTTCTTTTATTTTGTCCCCAAAAGTCTAAAAAGTATTATCAATATCAAAGATGATACCCCAAAGATATTTTGTAAAAACTTTGAAGACATACTTCTTTAATATTTGCATAATTTCATTTGCATGAATGATTATTTATAAGAAATTTTTTATATTTGCATAGCAATTAATTTTAGATTTCATTATATAAGTTTGTTTCATTTTTCTGTTAAATATATCATTATTTATCATTTCAGTTCTCAGTTATAATAATGATCTCCACATCTAGCTCCTTGGCACTATATTCAACTGCCTTCAGTCGCTCATGAATTCCTCAATTACACCTGTTTTTTCATATACCAAAAATGAATTCTTCTTCCTTTTTACATTATACCAACCTCAAAACCTTCGTTGGTTTTCCAACATGCATGGGAACAACAAGCAGCTTTCTGTTAATTTCTAAGTACCAGAGAAATTTTGTAAACCTACATTTTGCTGTGAGCTGAAGTAAGCTTTAAGAAAAAGAAGAGGGCAGCGAGGAAGGGAAAGAAAAAAGCAAAGAGAGAAATATTTAGCACATTCTATATTCCACCTATTCCCTACAGGTCAGTGGCGGAGGATACCAATGTCAATAGATCAATAAATGGTATTAAACTTGAAAAATTTGAGACAAAATGGAGGAATGCTAGAATGCTGAAAGCAAGCAATTCACATAGCATGACGTAAGACTTGGGAATAAATGATCAGACAAGAGCAAGAGAAAGTGTTTGCAAAGTGTTCTGAGGAGAAAGAAAGAAAGAAAGAAAGAAAGAAAGAAAGAAAGAAAGAAAGAAAGAAAGAAAGAAA
>JAJEJO010000449.1:678607-745812 GCA_020662805.1 Glaucomys volans | reverse complement strand
AAAGAAAGAAAGAAAGAAAGAAAGAAAGAAAGAAAGAAAGAAAGAAAAAAGACTGGATGCACAAAAGGAAATGAGTCAGGAGACAGAGGAACTGAGTGTCTCTGTCCAGGAGTTACACAGAGTTCAGGTAGAGAAAAATGTGTGTTCTGTAATGGAGTGGCAGAAGTCAGATGATATGTCATGTTGGTTACATCAATGACATTGTACCACTTCAATGAGCTTTTGGCATCTACTGGGGGTCTATTAGGGGTATTAAGGTATTGGATGAATTAAAACGACTAGCAATGAAAGAAGAGACATTAGAAAATAGATTACTAAAACATTTAGGTGAACGATTTGCAGACTCTGTTTAATTAATTAATTAACTCATTAATTAAAAAATTAATGAGTAATTTTTAGAAAATAATGAAACAAAATAATAGCTATCATTTATCTTGTTATTATAAATGTTTAATTTTATGTGTCAGCTTGACTTGGTCTAGTTCTTCAGTAAACATTAGTGAAGAAGTTTCTCTGGAGGGATTTAATTAACAAGATTAACTATTAAAATCAGTTGACTAAGTGTAGGAGATTATCCTTAAGAATGTAGGTGGGCTGCACCCAATTAGTGGAAGCTTTTTATAGTGAAATATTAAAATTGCTATAAAAGAATGAATGCTACTTCAAGAAATTGACTGTTTCCTGACTGCCAGCATTCATGATAGATTTCAAACTCAAGATTGCAACATCAACTGTTACTGGAATATGCGGAGTGCTGGTTTACTCCAGGATATGGGAATTGCCAGGCCCAACACTGCATGAGTCAATTCTTTAAAATAAACCTCAGCAAATGTTCCCGGCATCACACACACACACACACACACACAAACACAATTTGGTTTGAGCTGGTTTCCTGATTCTAGATACATTTTAATCAGCAAGATGCTTTCCCTTCTAAAGCTTAAACTCCTTTATCTGATATTCAAATCCTTCCATTCTTTTTGATTATATAAATTTTTAAATGTTCTGCAATTCATAATTTTAACTTTTATAATTCTAAATTAATTTATATGAAGAGAAGGACACTCTCCTGTAAGCTAGAAGCCTTTCCAGATGAATGCCTAACATGTTTTTCCAGTTTTAGGTTTGCCATTTCTTCAGTGAAAGTGAACACTTTCTCTGATATACAATTCACACCACAGAAATCACCCATTAAAATGGAGAGTTTGAGTGTGATAGGAAGAAAAAGAAGGGGGAATAACTGGGGGATGAAATTGACAGAATTATGCACATATTAATGCATTTCACTATTATATATAATGCTCCAATTAAAAATAAATAAATAAATAGAAAAAAGGCCAATAGAGAAAGGGAATCAGTGGGAGAGAGGAAAGTGCAGAAAGGGGAGAGTACTGTGGACTAAAATGAGCTAACTATGTAATACACCTTTATGAATATGTCAAAATGAACCCCATTGTTATGTATAACTACAATCTACTCAAAAGGCATTAAAATAAATTAATAATAAATGAAATGTAGTGTTGATGGTTTTTAGTATATTCACAGATTTGTGCAAATATTACCTGTCTATTTAATCCTATTTTCATTCCCTCAAAAATGAACACTGCACCCTGCACCATCATCCCTTTATCCCCCAACTCCTCCAGCTCTACGTAACCGCTAATGTATTTTCCTGTCTCTAGAGTTTTCCCCATTAGGGATTTTCATATGAATAAAATGAAAAAGCGTATGGACTTAAAAGAAGACTTGCTTCTTTCATTTGAGTAGGTTGACCCACTGGAAAAGATAATTTTCAAAAATTATAATCCATAGTAAGGTTGCGTTTTGGTGGAAGTCTTTTTTCTCCATTATGATTTATTCCACTCTGAAATTCCTCCTCATACATTTTGCCCATTTTCTTGAGTCTTAAAGAGTAGGAATTCTTTTTATTCATTTATTGAAATTATATATATGTGTGCATATGTGTATATACACATGAATACACATATATTGAAAATATATACCTCTCGGACCTGTCT
This sequence comes from Glaucomys volans, assembly GCA_020662805.1. Classification (NCBI taxonomy): domain Eukaryota; kingdom Metazoa; phylum Chordata; class Mammalia; order Rodentia; family Sciuridae; genus Glaucomys; species Glaucomys volans. Next base: position 743,794 of record JAJEJO010000449.1, on the reverse strand, counting down.
TTTCATTTTGCTTATGGTATTGGTTTTTAAATAAGAGGTTTTGATTTTAATACAAATGAACATGTGAACGTATTTTTGTTGGGTGTGTCCTTTTTATGTCTTTTCTGAGAAATTTCTCCCTAGCTAATGGTCATAGAAGGCCTTCCTTCTCTTCCGGAATGTTAAACTTGTCCTTATTTCATCTAGGTCTTTAATCCATCTGCAATGTACCTTTTCTGAGTGATGTAATGAAAGTGATGTAATATAAGAACCTATTTTTTTCTTTTTCCATCCTGATAAGCACTTATCTAAGTCCATTTGTTGATTTGTGTTTTCTTGCTGGTTGCCACACCCTTCCATCACATGTCAAGTCTCTCTATGTGAATGGGCCTCTGAGCTCCCTCCTCAGATCCACTTGCATGTTTTCTTTCTCTAATACTCTAACCCATCTCTTGTTTATCATTTTATTAGACTGTAAAATGCACCTAAAATTTCCTGTACATAAGTGCACAGTACATATGACTATGAAAGCACTTCATATTGTTGTGAACTATCACCCCTGTCCATGCCATTTCCAGCATGAACCCTTTGATGTTAGGAAACTGAAACTCCATAGCCAATAAACAGTAACTGCACATTTACCCCTGCTCACCGGCTCTTGAAACTACCACTCTGCTTTCAGTCTCTGGGACTGCTATACTCCTTCATAAAAGTAGAATGAGTCAGTCTTTATTGCCTTCTTTCACTTAAAACCATGTAAGCATAACTCTCATAGCCTTGTTGTATATTACATAGCGTCCTTTTTTCAAGTTTGATAGTATTTCTTTTTATGCATCAAACACATCTTTTCTATTTATTTGTTTGTAGACATTTAGATTCATTCCATAAGTTGGCTATTGAGAATAACATTATAATGAAGATAAGTGTGTTAGCCTAATTTCAACTTTGGGGGATTAATACCTAGATTTAGAATTGCTGGATCATACAGTAAATTTATTTTTAATTTTTTAATGAACAATCAGACTGTTTCCATAGCACCATACTCTTCCACCAATAGTGAGCAAGTGCTATAATTTCTCCTCATCCTTGCCAGCACTTGTTATTTTCAGTTTTAAAAATACATATAGTAACCATTCTAATCAGAGAGAGGTGGTATGTCATTTGGTTTTGATATGCATTTTCCTAATGTTTAGTGATGCTGATATTTTTCAAAAGATTATTGACCATTTATATATCATCATTGCAGTAAAACCCACCAAAGTCCATTGACATTTCCAATCAGGTTATTTGCTAATATTTATTAAATTTTAAGAAACTCTCATATAACTTTAAAAGTAAATTTTTAAGATGTATGATTTAAAAATATTTGTATCCTATTCCACAGGTTGCCTTGTCATTCTTTTGATAGTATTTTTAATACAAAAGTTTTCCTTTTTCAAATTTTCATGAGATTTAATTTTTTTATTGCCTGGGACTTTGGTATAATATCCAAGTAATTTTTGACAAATGATTCTTTTCTTTATTTCTTCCTATGTCTTGAGGCTTTTGCCCCATGTTTTCTTTAGGTGTTTTGTGGTTTTATGTCTTCCATTAAGATCTTGGACTGGTTTAGATTTTTTATGTGGTGTTAGATTAGGCTTCATTTTTTTGTATGTGGATGTTCAGTTTTCTTGGTATCATTTGTTAAGAAGATTGTTCTCTCCCAGTTGATGAAGGTTCTGTCACACTTGTTGGTCACAGATATGAGAGTTTACTTCTTTACTCTCAATTTTATTCTATTGACCTATGTGAATTTCCCAGCATTACTCTTTCAGGAATAAGTTTTGGTTATCTGGAGTCCCTTAAGATTTCATATGAATTTTAGGATAGGCTTTTCTATTTGTACAAAAACTATCATTTTGTAATAAATCTGTACATTGCAGTGAGTAACATTGAAATCATAACCACATTAAGTCTTCTACTCCATGAAGACTGGATGCCTTCTAATTTGCTTCTTGCAATTTCTCTCAGAAAATGTTTATTAGTTTTCAGTATAAAAGTGTCACCAACTTGATAAAGCTAATTTCTGGGTATTTTTTTATGCTATTATGAATATAATGGTTTTTTAAGTTCCATTTCAGATTGCTTATTGTTAGTGCATACACTAGCCACTGATTTTTGGGTTGACTTTTTATTTTACTTCTTTTCTGAATGTATTTAATAGTTCTAAAATGTTTTCGGATCTGTAGACTTTTAGATTTCTTTATAAGATCAAATATTTGTGATGAGAAAATTTTATTTCTTCCATTTCAATCAGATGCCTTTTATTTCATTTTTCTTGCTTAATTTCTTCTGCTAGTCCTTCCGGTACTATGGGGAATACAACTGCCAAAAGAAAGCATTCTTTCCTTATTTCTGAACTCAGAGGAAAAACCTTCTGTCCCTCACTTCTGATAATGATGATCCCTATGGAATTTTTAACATGTGCATTTTATTTATCTGAGGTATTTCCTTATGATCCTAGTTTGTTTAATCTTCTTATCATGCAAGGGGGTTGAATTTTATCACGTTTCTATTGTAGCAATTTGGATGAGCATATGTGTTTTTCCTCCATGATTATGGAATATTACATTAATCAGTTTTCATGTGTGGAACTGTGCTAGAATTTTAGGAATTAATCCCACTTGATCAAGTTGTATCATCCTTTTAATAAATTATTGAATTTGTTTTCCTAGGTTTTCTTGAGAATTTTTACATCAAGATTTACAAGGTATTTTAGTCAGCTTTTAAGAAGAATTAAGAAGACAATTTTTAGGGTTGAAAAAGTTTATTTGGTGTTCACAGTTTCAGAGGTCTCCACCTATAGATGGCTCACTCCATTGCTATGGGCTGGAAGTGAGGCAGAACAAAGGGTGGAAGGTTGTAGAGGAGGAAAGCAGCCTAGGACATTGCTAATCAGGAAGCAAAAAGAGAGCTCTGCTTATCAAGGACAAAATATGTACACCCCAAAGGCAAACCTGAGTGACCTGCTTCCTCCATCCACACTCTACCTCCCTACAGTTACCACCCAGTTAATCCATTCAAGTGGATTAATGAACTAACTAGGTTAAGGTTCTCAAAACCTAGTCATTTACCTCTATGCTTTCTTGGATTTTCTAACACATTAGTTTTGGGGAGAAACCTTATATCTACATAAGGAGTATTGATCTGTAGTTTTCCTTTCATCCTTTCTGTGACATCTTGTGATATCAGGGTATAGAATGAGTTCCTACCTCTTTAATGCTTTGCAAAAGCTTGAGGGGAATTTGTATTAGGAGTTCAAATGTTTAACAGTACTTACCAGTCAATTGTTTGGGTCAGAGTTTTTTTTAAATTAGTTCTTTTTATTACTAATTGGATACACATAGGTGTAATACATATATTCAGATTTTCCATTTTTAAGTAATTTAATCTTGGTGGGTTTTGTGTTTATAGAAATTTGTTTATTCCATTTATTTTATCAAATTCATTGATGTATCAGTGCTTATTAGTACTTACAACCTATTTTACTTGTATAGAATCAGTTGTTTTCTTTCAATTCTGATTTTAGCAATTTATTTTTTCCTCTTAGTCAACATCATGAACATTTTGTCAATTTTGTTGTCTCTTTAAAGAAATAACTTTTTTGATTCCATGTTTGTCTCTATTGTTTCTCTATTGTCTACTTGATTTATCTCTGCTCTAACCTTTATTATTTTCTTTAATCTGCTAGCTTTTGGTTTAGTTTGTACTTTTTTAAAACTTTATGTTATAAAGTTGGTAGTACATTTTAGATATTTTTAGTTTTCTAATGTGATAGTCTTAGTTCTTTGGTTTCATAAAAGCTGCCATGTGGCTTAATGAAACAAAAATATTTAAATATATATGTATGTGCAATATAATCTCTCTCTCTCTCTCTCTCTCTCTCTCTCTCTCTCTCTCTCTCTCTCTCTCTCTCACACACACACACACACACACACACATTCTTTTAATTTCATCCTGGAGTCCTGAGGTTGTAAAGTCGAAGATCAAGGTCAACACATTTGGATTTCTGATGAAGACTTTCTGCTTGGTGTGCAGAAGTTGCTGTGTCCTCACCTATTGTTTCCTCTGAGTGTGTAGAGAAAAGCAAGAGTGAAAGCAAGAGAAAAACATAGTGAAAAAGTTCTCCATTTCTTATACTACCTTTGGATTATGACTGCATTTAACCTTAAATACCTAAAAGCCCTTTCTCTGATGTGCCAGTAGTCATCTTCAGCCTTTGTAGTTGGGAGGGGCAGGGCACAAGACCTTCTGTAGCAGTAAGCATTTATAGTTATTTCCCCTTTAACACTCATTTTACTGCATTCAATAAATTTTGGCATACCATTCTTTAATTTTCAGTCATCTCTAAGTATTTTTTAATTGCCCTGTGACTTTTTTCTTTAAACCCATTGTTTCAAAGTGCTATTTAATTTCTGAAATATTGTGCATTTCCATTTTAACTTCTATTATTGCTTTCTGATTTCATCCTGGTGTGATCAGAGAGGATCTTTTGTATGAAATCTGTCTTTTAAAACATACTGAAATGTAATTTGTAACATAAAATATGGGTAATCCTAGAGAATGTCCAATATGCACTTGAGAAGAATGAGTGCACCATTGTTAGGTAGAACGTTCTGTGTACATTTGTAAATTCAGTTGGTTTATTGGATTAAATATGACAAATTCCTTTTAGCAATTTTTGAAGAACATGTCTAGTGGTTACTTCCACTAGTTTTATTTATCTATGAATGCCTTAATCTGTCTCCCAGTTTTGAAGGATTATTTTGCCAAATAAAGACTTTTGGTTGATGGTTTTAATTTTTTTATCATTTTGAGCTATTTTGAGCCCCACTGCCTTCTGGATTCCAATATTTCTGATAAGAAATCGAATAATCTTAGTGGGAATCCCTTCTATATGACGCATACCCCTTTCATGCTACTTTGCCTTTTGACAGGTTGATTATAATGTACCCTGTGGTTCTCTGAGTTCATCCTATTTGGAGTTGTTGAGCTTCTTCAGTATTTTATTTTTGTCTTTTGTCAAATTTAGAAATATTTGGCCATTATTTCTTTTCTTTCTCTCTTCTACTTCTGATGCTGCCACAATGCATGTTTTTTTTTTAATGACCATGATGGTTTTGTCATATTTCTTTTATTTTTTAAAATTTATTTTAAAAATTTTTACAGACCTCATTTTGATTCATTGTACACAAATGGGGTACAACTTTTCATTTCTATGGTTGTGCATGATGTAGATTCATACCATTCATGTAATCATACATGTACATAGGGCAATGATGTCTGTCTAATTCCACCATTTTTCATACCCCACTTCCCCTCTCATTTCCCTCTTTGCAATCTAAAGTTCCTCCATTCTTCTCTCAACCTCCACCTCCCCAACCCAATTATATATCATCATCCACTTATCAGGGAAAACATTTGGCTTTTGGTTTTATGGGATTGACTGATTTCACTTAACATGATATTCTCCAATTCCATCCACAATGCGTATTTTTTGTTGCCTACTTTTTGGCATCCCTCAGATTCTGTCCATTTTTTACAGTCTTTTTTTTTTTCATTAGGCTTCTGAGACTCAATAATCAACTATTCTATTGTAAATTCACTGATTTTTATGCCTGCTTATATAAGTCCTGCATTCTTCTAGTGAATTTTTCAATTATTGCATTGTTTTGACTTTATAACTCTTATTTGGTTGTCTTTTAGGTTCTTTTATCTTTTTATTGACATTTACATTTTGTTAATATATCTTGTTTTTTTAGTTTCTCCACATCTTCTGTTACTTTGAACACCTTTAAGATGATAGTTTTAGTTTTGGATTAGTAGGTCTAAAATCGGACCTTCATCAGCAATTTTATGTCACTATTTTCCCCTTTTGAGTAGTACATATTTCCCAGTTGCTTAGTATACTTTGAGACTTTTTTCCCATGAGAAATGAACTTTCATTTTATTTTTGTTGCAGGGAATCAAACCCACGGTGTGTATGTACTAAGCAAGCACTCTACAATTTTGACCTACAACCCCAGTTTTTGAGACATTTTATAGAAAACTGGACATTTGAATCTTATAAATCATTATCTCCAGAAATCAGATTATTTTCCCCCATGGTTTGATGCTTTAGTATTTATTTATTTATTTATTTATTTATTTATTTATTTATTTATTTATTTAATTGTTGTAGACTTTCTCCATGCTGAGAATTATTCTCAGTTTTAACTTAAAGTTTTCTCAGATCTTTTATGGTACCTTGTGCATGCACAGTGACTCTCTTATATTTTCCATATATTCAGCTGTTTTTGATTGCCCAATTACTTAATGAATCACTTCCAAAATGGGAAAAAAGGAAACTGAAGAGGGGAAGAGAGGAAGGCTTGCAGTAATGGAGGTGAAGGGGTTGAGAAGGTGCCTGGACCTGTGTCTGCAACTCCATCATAAGTGACCATCAGCACAAAGAACACAAATGTCCAGTATTTGAATTGCATGATCCTTGTTGTCAACCCTAGTTGTCAGGAGTTGGATATCTCAGGAACAGCTGGCACAAGATAGGGTTGGTGAGATATAGCAACTGCTGAGCTGACAGCAGAAATAAACTGAAATTAACTGCAAATTACATTCAAGCCTTTGCATGGAAGTTGGAAACTTCAAATAGATTCTGGACTGTCCAATAATAATGTGTCTACTGGTATAAATGCCAGTAGGGAGGGGAGACAGATTCCTGGTACTTCTTACTTCACATTTTCCTAGAATTCTGTCCCAAATCATTTCTTTTTATAAAACATTTGCTACAGCTAATGTGTCTGCTCACTATCTTCTCTGAATAATGCATTTTTGTATTGCTTCAGGTTATTTTGCCCCATTTAATATGCCCATCCAAATTGCTTTCCCTTACATTTAATAGGACATTCTATTAAGTCATTTGAATTCTGACTTAAGCCATGTTTTTATCATAAATTATGTGAATCATTCGCCATTTTTCTCTTGCCACCAGGATTTCTTTTTTCTACAGCAAGTAAGATTAGGAACTGAAAATTAAGGATAAAAAATTTATTATCTTTAGTTAGTAAATATTACAGAACCCTTCAACTTATTTAGTGTGAAACTAAAGTATTGTAATGACTCATCTCTAATAAAATCATACTGTTTGTAGATGGCTTCGAATATTGACAAGGCCTGTCATACTCACATGAAATAGACCATTCGCCATTTTTGAAGATACATTTTTGTGGGGAATACCAGGGATTGAACTCAGGGGCACTTAACCACTGAGCAATATCCCCAGCCTATTTTGTTTAGATACAGAGACTCGCTGAGTTGCACAGCGCCTAGCTGTTGCTGAGGCTGGCTTTGAACTTGTGATCCTCCTATCTCAGCCTCCCAAGCCACTGGGATTATGCACATGTGCCACTCTGCCTGACTATAAAGATACGCTTTCTCCTTTGTTAAATTCATGTGTGCATGCACACAAAATATAACCATGACAAATACTAATTACTTCCCAAAATTTCCCAAATGATTTTGAAAATGTCATTATAAATTTACAAAGAACTTAGGTTTGAGCCTCCACAATACAAGTGACATTAAAATCCCCTAAGATATTAAAATTCATATAGTTTTTAAAAAATCATATCAAAAGCAAAAATTAACAAAAAATTCTTATTGTAGACTATATATTATTCAGTGTTTTAGATCTACATGAATATATTACCCCCTCCCAGAAAAATGATTAGTAAAGTAATGCTATCACCTCAACTTTAAAGATGAAGAAATTGAGGTATATAGAAAATAAATAATGTTTTCAATTTTGATAGGTGGGAAGCACTGAAGTCTAATATATTTACTTGCAATAAATTTATTATGGAAGAACCTACCATTTTTCTATTTTTTTCAGCATTTTCTGTAATTTTCTTGAATATATAAAAAATAAGGAATCAATAACAATTGAGAGTCATGAAAAAACATCCATACAATTAATACTAATACCTTCTGTATATTAAAATGCTAGCATTTTGGCATAGGTGTGTGTTTCTCTCAGGTTTGGAGAATGAAAGTCATTTAAATCTAGCTAAAGTTTTAAAGATTTCCAAAGGACTTACTACTAATATGGAAGTGACATTATATTGGTTTCTGGGTTCTGGAAATTTTTAATTTTAAATTTGCCTGGCCCAATAGGTCAGCTCTACTGTTCACAAAATCAGAGTGAAGTTGGTAGAATAAGAGCTCCTACCCATTTTGTATATCCCACTCACCATTGTCTAAGAACACCCTGACTGCATGACTTCTCTGAATCATATTGGCATCTTCACATCCAGCTGAGCTGCTGCAACCTTTACTGACACTTTGCAGGAATATCATGACATGTAGACTTGAGAGAGAGTCCTCCAAATGTAGACTAAATATATTATTTTAAAATTTTCTCTAAATACACATACATATGATAAAGGCAAACATTTGACCAGTAATATAATATCAAAACCATTCTGCTTATGAGTTCATTTTATATCACTAGCTTTTATTCATAATTATTCATTCAAATATGCATTCATTTAGTGTTGAAATGATAGTGAATACAGGACTTTTGTAGAAATTTTCATGAAGCACAATCATAAAGATTAAAGTGACTTCAAATAAAATGTCTATAAACTTTGTATATGCATTTTTCAATATTTTAAATGAGCTACAAGTTTCTAAATGTTCTTTGGTTTAAGTACATAAAACTATATTAAATTCATGGCTAATTCAATACTAGGGATAAACATGATTTATTTTACTATTGAGTATTTTTTACATTATAAGTAGGTTTTAATTTTAAAATTCTATTTAACACTTAGATTACACATTAAAGGAATGCATCCACCAAGAAAAAAATGAAAGTCTGCAAGTGAAAAATGTTTTCCTATATTCAAACATTAATCCAATATATCAGAATACAAGCTATAATTTTGAAAAATAAACAAAATTGTTGTAGCAAATTGCTCAGCTTGCATCCAATTTTGCATATTATGCCTTGTTTTTTAACCAATGATTTTAATTTTTTAAAAACTTTTATTAAATTAGACCAATATAATATTTAAAATAGCTAGATACAAGAATCAGAGTCAAGTGTCCTCAGTTTACTGCTGATGATGATTGGGTACCAAGAGGAAAAGTGACTCACCCAAGGTCAGGTGACCAAACACTCACAGAGACCATATTTGAGGCATATGTACTTTCAGATTATTTTGGAGTCCAGAATATTTTCCAATGAAAATAGGCATTAATTAGTAAGAGTATAATACTCTACAGCCCTCTCGTGATGTGAAATGTATTATACTACTTCCCTATTTTGCCAATCAGCTTAAGAAAACATTCCTTAAATTTTTAAAACAGAATAAAAGTTATGCATGCCTTCGTGAGAAAAATGGTTATATTTTTCAAAATAATTATAACAATATGATGGTATATATATTCCTGTTTTATGAATCAAGAAACTGAGACCCACAGAAAATAAGAAATAAGTCCCAATCACCCAGCTGTAGTGCATGTAGCAATTCTAATTTTTAAAATGTCTAGAAACTTCATTAAAGGACTTTTGTAACAGAGTAAGTTTTGTACAATCAGAATCACCAAAGATAACCAGGTGTGGTGATGCTCTCCTGCAATCCCAGCCATATGGGAGGCTGAGACAGGATAATTGCAAGTTTGAGGCTAGCTTCAACAACTTAATGAAAGCCTGTCTCAAAATAAAATTTTAAAAACATTAAAAAGGACTGGGGTATAATTCATAAGTATGCTCCCAAAAGAATAACTAAATTACTAAGATAAATATGGTAAATACATATTGATTAAAGTATAAATAATTTAATTTCACTTGGATCATTTGTCACATTAAAACTAAATAAAAAATAAAAGTTTTAGAAGAATATTTATTAAGATTGATGTAATAGATACATAAAGAAAATTATGCTTGAGAAATGCATACATTTTTCATCATAAGAAAACATTCATAATAATTTCTACCAAACCATAAAGTAAGCCTCATCAATTTCAAAGTCCTATTTCAAAGACCTATTTCTGAACACTAAACACTAGTTTTAATGCCAATTTTATATTTTTGTAAATTTAAAAACAAACATTTCAATAATGAATCCTTAAAAAGATATTGTAGATGCTCAAGATTATTACAGTTAGATCTTATTTAGATACTATTACAATCAAACGTTTTGAATGGGGATTAAACATAAAATTTTATAGTCTTTAGTGTTTACTTTAGAAAAGAAAACAGAAACTCTAACATCCAAATAGGAAGGGGCAAGTAAATTTAAAATTTGGTGTAAAGACAAATATGAAGTTACAAATATTAACACATATGTATGAAGTTACAAATATTAAAACATCTGGTAAAATTATATATTGGTAAAGATATGGAATGAAGAGAACTCTTGTGGGTACTGACAGATATACACACATTTGATGAACAATTTACAAATCAATTTGGTGGTACTTAGTATATTTGAGCAAGCATGTGCCATATAAGTAAGCCAGACTCTTTCTGAGCAGTGTTACCTTGAGAAAGTCTTTATATGAGCACCAGGAGACATGTATAAGAATATTCTTTTGTTTAAACTTCTTTTATATTTCTAATTCTCTCTAAATTTGTGATATTTAAAATGCAGGTGGCTAATCTCACTTAGCATAATCACCACAGAATAATCCTAACCAATGCCAGATTGCTTTTTATGCACTGTATTTTAGGAAAGCATACACTCCAATTTATCAGGAGAAAACACTAACATGCTGACCTGTTAAAATAAATAATAAAATAAAATAAAATAAAATAAAATAAAATAAAATAAAATGCAGGTGGTAAAAAAGTACCTCTTAAAAGAATGTACAACCAGTGAAACAATAGCTGTACTCCATTTGTGTTCAATGAATCAATAAGTAAATAAAAAAAAAAAAGAATATAAGACAATTCTTAGTAAACTTTGGAATAATGTTAACAATAAATAATCCCTTTTCTAGGTTTTGCATGAAAATTGACAACATTAAGTAATAGAAATTGCCCAGAACTAGTCTCCAATGTCTTGGACATCTTCTAGGTTTAGTTACACAGTACTTTATAAAATCTTTTTGTTTTAAAATTAATTGTTAAAATAATGCTTGTACAATTTGTTATATTCTTAAGATAAAATACTAGACAAAAGATACAAAGAAATGTAGAGAAACATGATACCTAACAGGATGATTATTACAAGGAAATGATGTCTGCAAACATGTTTCATAGAGCTACACTTGACAGGGCTCAGTGCCTGTTCTTACCAGCTGCTGCCCTTGGACACCCCAGGCTGCGTACTGCAAGACGGAGTCCTCTACTTCCGGAGGATTTAACTCCCAAACTTCCCTTGAAAAAATGTGAATATTTTTACATGAACAAGTTGACATCTACACCAATTAAGCTGGACAATTGCTTAGGAAAAGCAGAAACTCAAAGAACTTACCTAGTGTGTATGTTGTAAATCACATATGAAGCAGTATACGAATAGTGAAAAATCTGAAATGAAAAGGTAAGAGTTATTAACTATAGTTTAGAATAAAGACTTTATTTTAATAAAATTATATGAAATTCAGGTGTAATGAAGAAATCCAGATATGAAACATTCTAGTTCGGGAGTGTATTGTCTCTTCTGTGCCTTTTCAATAGCCTCCTAGCTCTTCTTTCTATCATCCATCCCACACTTTATTCAATCCTTTCTATCCTTAATGTAACTGTGATTAGATTGCTTTCTTGCTCAAAATATTCAATGACATCTATGGCCTGTAAAATAAATTTCATCTAGCAGTTACAAAGTTTCTGCTCTAATTAATAGGTCTTTGATCCTCTTTGAGTTGACTTTTGTGCAAATAATCCTATCACTAAATGGGCCATAGAATTAGTCATTTCTCAAAAGAAGAAAAACAAATGGCCAACAAATATATGCAAAAACATTCAACATCCCTAGCAATCAGGGAAATGAAAATGCCAACTACAATGTGATATTTCTTCACTCCAGTCAGAATGGCAATTGTCAAGAATACAAATAATAATAAACACCTATGAGGGTGAGAGGAAAACTGTACATTCACGCACTGTTGATGGGACTGCAAATTAGTACAACCATTTCGGTAAGCAGCATGAAGATTCCTCAAAAGACTAGGAATGAAACCACCATAAGATCCAGCTAGCTGACTCCTTAATGTTTATCCCAAAAACCAGCATACTGAAGTAAGACACCCACATCAATGTTCATAGCAGGACAATTCGCAATAGTCACATTATGGAACCAGCTTAGGTGCTGGTCAACAGATGAATGGATAAAGAAAATGATGCATATGTACACAATGAATTTTTACTCCACCATAAAGACAAATGAAATCACAGCACTTGCTGGTAAATTGATGAAGGTGGAGAGCATCATGCTAAATGAAATAATTCAGACTCAGAAAGTCAAGGGTTAACTGTTTTCTCTCATATGTGGAAATTACCGTAAAATGGGGTGGAGGGAAGGAGATACACCTTGGAAATGTAAAGGAGAACAGGATAATGGAGAAAGGTGTTTGAGAGGAGGAGGAGGGATAGAAAAGGGTAGGAACACTGGAATGAGATTGACTATAGTATGTAGTGGGTGAATGTTCCATGGTGAATTCTATCTTTATGTATACCTATAAAGCATGAATTTATAAGAACAATAAATGGATGAAGGATAGCCACTGGTGTCAGTGAGGGAGAACTGGGATGGGTCAGAAAAGGAAGGAGGGAGGAGGTACTCGGCACTGAAATGGAACAAAGTATATTCCATACATGTGCTACTACATCGAAATGACCCACATTAATATTGATAGCAATGACACAGTAATAAAAACATAAAAAATCCAAAAATAAAGTTCAAACTTTTGATACAGTATTCAAGGACTTTGTTCTTCTGGCTTCTTCATGTTTTCTATCCTCAATTTACCTAGTCTGTACTTCAAGAAAATTAGGACAATTCTGTATAGATATCCTGAAAATTTTCTGTTTTGTTTCTCCTTTAGTATATCCTGTTTTAGCTCATGTAGGCATATCCCACCTTAGAAACTAGTCCCTGAATGGAGATTATAATAATCCCCTCCACTGAACTCCATTTTTCTCACAGTTCACTGTCTGACTCTTGGGATATGTCTAGTCTGTAGTGTAAATATTTTAATATGACTCTTTCCCAATGAAATGTTGTCAGGTGCAGATGCATATTATCTTTGCATTCTTCTTCACATTTCCTAGCTCAGAGTCATATTTACATGCAACACTCAGCTGATATTTGTCAATTATTAGGTCTGATGGGAAAAACCCATGCATGTTTGAATGTCTGCTAGTGAAGACAAGTGGGATAGTACCTCCTACCTCTTCCAGTAATGGTTATAAATGATATATCAAATGGTTGGTTGCAAGCATGTAATCTTCAAGATATTTCATTACCATCCTTAAAGAATCCTGTTTCTTTTTAAAGGTCATTTTCCCAAAGATTAAAACACCCATTGCAGGGTGAAATAAAATCTGGAAGGTAGGACCATAGTGAATAATGCAAAAACAAAACAAAACAAAACTATATTTTGGTTCCCACTAAAGAAGAAGAAAGAGTGCTAATACAGAGAAAATGAAGAGATTTGTTAAAGATAGAGTAGGAAAAGAAGTGAAGAGTATTGTATACTTCCATAAAAATGATTTTTCTTGGAAGCCATGTGAATCTAGTTAAGAATATTTTTCTTTATCTAGCTATATTGTTAGGTTATTATTTCCAGGACTTATGTTGATACTTTCATCTTTCACTATATAATTACTAAAGCCTCTTTTATTCCTCTAGTGGATGCATATATGGCACAAATATTACAATACTGTCAATTAACACTCCTTAGAAGTCAAATTGTTATTTCTTGTTGTTGCAATAATAGCTTCAATTAAACATGACTGGCCACATATTTGGCAAAGTCGTATTGGTGTTCTCTCTGATTGAAATTCAGAATCTGAAATTCAGACTTTCCCATTTGTTACAGTATTATGTTTTGTAATGAAGCGTTATGCTCCCATCCTTTTTGAAACACTTAAATCTGAGATTGCCTTCACTCTCAGGTTAGAGAAACAAAAACATCACTTTCTGGTGTCTATTTTGGCTTTCACATTATATCCTATAAAATTCTATATCTGACTACAAATTTTAAACCTTGAATCTACTACTATGACTGACAAAGGTGTAAGAAATATGTCCATGCCTGTCAACATTTTTTCCATCTTACGAAGTTTTGTTGCCAAAACAGACTGCCAAGTGAGCACTTGGTCTTCAGAGCAGACAAATGTGTCCATGATGCATGAGTAAAAACAGACTATTCATCCATCCATTACTACCTAACATACTGTCCCTGATTTCCAGGCTCACATCCATCTTCAGAGAAATAGTTACTGTGCGGTACCAGTTTTGGCAAAGCAGAACCACCAACGAACCAATGTGACATAACTGGGCACAATCATGGAATGTTAGTCTCCTCTGTAATACTTGGTATGGAGGTTGCTGGATCTTCATTATATGTGAATCCAAAGTACTTCAATGACCTTCTAATGGTGTAAACTGGACAAAAAGAAATATGAATCTACTGAGGGAAACATTTGTTTCCCTCAGCCTGTGTGCTAAGGTGGAAGGTCACAATAAAGGAGGTAACCCTGAATTGCCTTCACACCCATAGCATAGTGAAGTAATACGTTACAGGTTTTGTTCTTGTCTATATGATGCCAGTAGTTTGCCATGTACAGGTAATTAGACTCTTGTTTTTTACCTAGCTTAGAGTTCTTTCCTCTAAATCCACTGTGTGTGTGTGAGTGTGTGTGTGTGTTCATTCCCAGAAAATCTCAGATACTTCTTGTCTTGTAATTTTCAATAATTAAAATAATATCCAAAGCCCACAGCAGAATATGAACAGCATGGAGTGGGAATGGGGGATATTAAACAGAGAACTCTCTCTGGCACACACACTCTCTCTCTCTCTCTCTCTTCTTCAACATATAGTATTCCTTTTTTTATTTTTAAGAATACTCACTTTATTTGAGTTCAAAATCCTTTTCTGTATTGACTAGGCAAAACTCATTCCCTGATGAGGGGGTAACACAGGGGTCACTTAAGGTTAGGAGCAGTTTGCTCTTTCCCTGTAATGATTGGCTGTGGCATAATGAGAGGAAAATTGGTGATGAGACTCTTGGGGACAAACACATTTCATGGTCAAAAACTGCATATTCATTCATTTCTGGAAATGATGTTTCATTGCTTGTTACCAAGTGTGACTAGATACACAAAAAGTAGTGGGAATGGGTGGAACTGAGATAGACCATAACAAACTTGATCAACACTTACTCCTAAAAACTGGCTTTGAGATGTCCGAGCATCCAATCGCAAGACACCAAAAGATATGGGGCAGTTCAGAAAGCAGCAAAAAATCACACAATCAAATGTGATCCTCATCATCTCTGTATAACATTGTGGACCCCCAAGTAAGTTAATTACTGAAAGTTGACTACAAAGATGGTATAGCCTACCTTCATTATGTATAGTAGTTATATTTAATGTCACTGAGAACACTGTATTAGCAAACACTGAACCATTACTCTTAGGACAAATATAGAACTAGTTTTCTTCAAGTATCTGGTCACAAAATTTTCATTAGGCAATATAAAACCTAATTTATGTGAGTTTTTAAAAAAGATACCTCATTATATTTATTTGTATATAATATATATTATATGTGTATTGCTAATATGTATGTTTATATATCTATGTTACCCTGAATTGATGAGTAACAACACAATAACTCATGCTTGAATGAAACTTATCTAACACATGCATTTTCTCCAGAAGATACATCAAAGCCTTCTTACACTAATAGAAGACAGCACTTCAATACTATATTTGGGGGTTGAGTTCAGTGATGGGAAGTAATTTAAAACAGTGATATTACCAACAAAAAACACAAAAAATGCAAAAACAAAACAAAACAATGCTAAATAAACTGTGGGAAAGATGCATGTTTCCATAATAAAAGACAAATTAGGGAGCATGGTGCTGACTTGTTTGATCTCAGCTGGGAAACTGGGCAAGGCGACTCATGTGTTCCATTAATCTGCACATGTGTGCAGATGACTACAAAAACTCCAAGAGTACTAACTGTGGGCAACAAGTAAATATGGACTCACTTTTGCCAAAATGAGATACGTAAGGAATGAAAGACTCTATTGGTTACAGAGATATAGCATGAGATACTACTGAAAGAAACAAATAACCCATATATATTTAAAGCTTGCCAGAACTTGAACACAAAAAAGAGTATAGAAGTTTTCCACCAATAGTGGCACTCATGCTCTGCAAATGAAAATTAGCTATATTCTTTTACTTAATTAATGCTTCTTTAGCAATTTCTTTGGCACAGGCAGTATACTAGATATTATGTTTTATTATCATAATAAAAACATTAAAATTGGATAAAATTGAAGGTATCAGTGGATAGTTTTTATTTACTCTTATAGGATATCTGTCAGGACTTAAATGATTATTGGTCATTAATTATGTGCAAGCTCATACATTATGCTCCTTGCCAAATGTGAGGACCATAATAAATGTGATTCTTGTTCCCATGGAGTTTATGATCCAGTTGGGGTGACAAGACTAAGACACATTGCATTAGTACTATGTTGCAGGTCATGTTTAAATTAGAGTTTGCAAATTATAAGCCCAGAGGCTTCCTAAGAAGTGATTAATCTTTTGGTGTCTGGATTGCATTATAAAGATAATAATAGTTTAGGCACTGAAGGGCTTAATGCAGTTGAGAAAAAGACAACTAGTTTTTCAATCTTGAGGTCATCATACTTTTAACAACTCTTAAATTGAGTATGTACTACATTTCAGACTGCTGAGTGTTTGCATGTTTTATGTAATCTGACATTTAAATCAATCTCCAGTAGTAGATATTATCATTCATAATTCATATGATAGGTTCTATAAAGCTTAAACTTAAAATTGAATGTTTAAGTAGGAAACAGCCACAATCTGTGCCCAGATCTGTCTGATTACAATCCACCTTGTGATCTAAACTCTGCATGCTGTCATTCAGGAAGCTAGTGCGTGAAGCATGACTTCAGATTTGCAAAATATTCACTTGCAAAGAACCAATTAAGCCACCATTCAAAGATTTTTTGACAGGAATATGCATGAATTAATTGTGATTGCCCCAATTAAGAAAGATTTCAATTTGGAAAGATGATCTAATATGTCAGATTAAACATATAATTCTCCTTCTTCTTTCACAACTTATTTTCCCTTTAGAATATTATTACCTAAGACATATGTGGGTGTTCATGTCAAGGAGAGTTATAGTCCCAAGAAAAAAAACAGCAGAAAACTTATAACTTGTGTTTGAACCAGTGGTTTTCTTTTTCCCTGGTAGGAAAAACCTTTTTCTGCATTGCAGTTAAACTGCTGAACTGATATACATAACATTCTTTTTCATGGCCTGGAGAATATTTAGAATTGGATTATGGTTTTGCTATTGACTAAATCAGGCAGGAAAAATTAACTCAGAGAAAGCAAACCTCTGGGTCAATACCATTTATAAAAGAATGCCAGTGAGAGAACTGACAATGTAGGTGAAGGTTGTTCTCTTGGAAATCAAGATGATGCCAGGTTTAATCTAAAAAAATGAGATAACATTTGAAGATGAGTGAGTTGTGACTCTTCTATCTGAAATATTTTATCAGGCAGTTAAGAGCTAGGGTGATAGGTGAGGACATAATTGTGTTGTGAATACAATTCATGAAATCATGAACTGTAGCTCTAAAAATTATTTTGAAACTTTTATTACCAAAGAGCTTTGTGAACACCAAATAAATGTTGGTTGAAAAGAAAAATAAATATGAAAGAAAATGAAAGGTGCAATTAATTCTTACCAATATTTTTAATGACTTTCATAAGTTTTCTCAATGTTCACGGTAACCTTATAAAATATGATGATCCATCCAATACACACACTTTCATAATCAAGATGGGAATTAAGATCTCACTAATTCCAAAATTTATTTCCTTTCTACTGCAATAAAAAGGGAAAAAATGCAAGCATTGTTTCACAAGGAAAGAATAATTAGCATTCCTCAATTACATCACCTTTTTGGTAATTGGCAGCAAAATAATCAAGGTGGTAAGATTAAAATTAATGTCAATAAAGAAGATAAAGTTTACATGTTGTACAAATTAAGCTATATTTATGTCAAAAACTATTAAAATAAAAATAAATTTGCTAGTCAAAAATAAAATAACAATAAACTACTTGTCACAAAACCAGTTGAGTAATTCTGTGAACCCAAAGGCATCATTATGCCATGCCACAGAATATTATGGTAAATTATTATTAATAATCTTCCTTGGTTTATTTGGGTATAACAGGCTTCTCACTGAGAAAGAATAGGATAGCGTTTATACAATTTTAACATTTATGGTGCATTTACTTCAAATTGAAATGCAATACTTCGGCAATACTTTCAGAGTAGAAGAGCTGACAAGCTAATGAGAATATATAAAGTAAATAAATTTTCATTTAATATATTTCTTTAGTTTAAGAAAAGTGGATGACTGGTGACTCCAATCTTCAAAGCAGTTAGGAACCAAAAATTATGTTGGCAACATTTTTCAATTTATATAGGAACACTATGCTGAGGATATAATCCAAATGGCCTACATAGTAAGAGCTCAAGAAGTTTATACAATTATAACAGGAGATGCTGGAATGCCCAGAATAAATCATTTCCTGATGTAGTCCTTCTCAGATAATTAAACTAATCATATTATAATCAGACTTCCTCCTAATTGTTCTTAGAATTCAGTTCAAGAGATATTCTCTGTTATATTTTATTTCAAATATGCTCCACAGTATATTTTTCAATGACTCATATTTAATACATATTTTCACCATAATACATTGCTTGCTAAAGTAGCAAGCTCACTGAAAATGCCTCTTTTGTAATAAAATACATTCATTTAAATACCCTCTTCATTAACTAATGCAAATGTACAACTTCCATATTAATTGGCGCTAAATTACTTCCTACTTATCATTTGAAAATATCTACTTTGAAAAGGTGAATACCACTTAAAAGTCAATTATTGACAGGACAAGTAGGTTTTAAATGTATGCTAAAATAAATGTAAACATTGTTTCACTTCCTATAAATCAGTTTTTCTCTCTAGAATATTGATGCAGGAATGAATTAAGGACAGAAGGAGAGAAAAACTCTCATCCTTGTTTCTACTGAACCTAGAAATGGGAATGGAGAGGATGGGGATTGCTACTCCAACATCCAGGTACTGGCAGGCCATGTGAAGGGAGCCAGGCCTGTGCCTAAGGTAAGTGGTTGTTTTAGTCAGCTTTTTCACTGCTGTGACTAAAAGACCTGACCAGAACAACTTTAGATGAGGAAAAATTTATTTGAGAGCTCCTGGTTTCAGAGGTCTCAGTCCACTGACAGCCAGGTTTATTCCTCAGGTCTCCAGGTGAGGCAGAACAACATGGTGGAAGAATGTGGCAGCTGGAAACATCTCACATAATGATCAGAAACCAGAGAGAGAGAATCCTCTTGCCAGATACAAGTATATACCCCAAAGCCATGTCTCCCAATGCCTACCTCCTTCAGTCACACTGTAGCAGTCTTCAGTTACCACTTAGTTAATCACTATTAGGGGATTAATTCATTGACTGGGTTAAGGCTTTCACAGCCTCATCATTTCTCCTCTGGACTTTCTTGCATTGTCTCTGTACATGTGAGCTTTTGTGAGACATCTAACATTGAAACCATAACAGTGTTCACTGTACTCCCCAGCAGCTATGGTGAGGAGGCTCTCTCTTCATTTCTGTGGGAGTAAGTCCTAACTTGTGTGTTCTTGAGCATGTTACTCAAAGGAAAAAACAAAAACCAAAAACACCTTCCTTGACTCATGGATAAAATATATATAATAATATATATCCAACTGTTATATCATGAAGATTAAAAGACAAAACAGATGGAAAATGTTTAGCTACTACCTGAAGCAAAGGCAAAAGGGGGTAACCAGAAAAGCTCAAATCTATTTCAATTGCAACTTATTAATTTTTCCAATGAAAGTCTTGCTACCAGGCAGAAAAAAAAAATCTTTGAAAATGGTTGTATGGATTTTGTATTAGCAGTTTTGCACAACACTATAACCCCCATAGATGATTAAAATTCACCTGCATTGAATGATTTTTAAAGTTTTAGAATAAATTATGATAGATATAATTTTGAAGAATGAATGATAATTTATGCATTTACCTATTAATAGCTATTTGGGTTTTTCAGCTTTTCCACATAGAATACAAAACTCAGAGCTTATTTGCAATGCCTATTTAAGCATATCCTTGGTATGAACTCAGAAGTAGAATGTATAAATCAGAAGATTTTCCCCTGCACATTTGCTTCATGTTAAGAAGTCATTTTAAATAAAAACCTCTAAAAATCTGAAGTCATTTTTTAAAACACGTATTCATTGGTCATGGCATCATTTATTGTTCATATTTTTCAAATTAAATCCTCTATAATCATCTTAATCCAAGAGCATGTTATAGAGTAATAGTGAGGCTTTGGGTTGGGTGTTAAAGTAATGGTGTGGATTGTTTGGCTCAACATGTACTATGGAAACTTAGACAAGTGACTAAATTTCATCTGCCTCAGTTTCCTGGTAATGATAACATATTCAATTAAAATAAATGGTGCTCTTTTAAAGGATAAAGAGATATTGGAGAAGTTAATAAAGAAGAACTCTTGGCAAGAAAAAGGGTTGTGGGTTGAAAACACTTGACAATAACTAACCTTGGGATAAAAATATAGGCAGACATCTGTAAAGATTAATGTGTTCTTTATATGCTGCTTATGAAAAATGAGATGAATACTAAGGTGATGAGAAAGATTTGTTGTTCAACAGGAAATGGAACTCCAGAGACAGCTTTGCAGAGCAATTACTCTAATGGTGACATTAATATCTGAAGACAGTTGTTTTCTTCCTTAGTAAAGGTAACACTCTACTGAGTTTCAGCATAAAAACCCCTCTGACCTCTATCTGTGAGGTCCCTGGTGGCATGGAACTCAAATACGCAAGGGATTGACTTTCACTCTCAACCGCTTCATGTATATTCAACTGGACGGGTCTGTGGCTCACAACAACCTGATGATTACTAATAACAGAATGTTCTTCTTGAAGTGGCCCAATCTTCAGCCCTGAAGCTTAGCTGAACCAGGTCTTAAAAATGCCAGAGATATCATCCAAAGTCAGTACTCACTTTCCCTTTAGGAAGGTTGCAGGTCACATGCAGGTAATAACTATGTGCAAGGGAGAGACAGAACATATAGTTCAAAGCAAAAATCAGAATTTCAAAGGGAAATAATAATTATAATAATAATAAAAGCATGTGTATCTGTTTTGTTCTGTTTGATTCTACAAGTCCAGTATTGTACTTTGATCAGTGCCTTAGGACTTTGAATTTTTCTTCCTCCTTTAAAAAAAGTGTATTGTATCATGTTCTTCAAATTTTCTGAATCATAGAAATCATTAGAAGTACTGTATAAATGCAGTACTAGAGTCAACTAGAGAGATTCCTTGAAATTTGTATCTTACCAGGTGCCTGGGATCAACCTGATTGTCAGGCTGATTTGAAATATGCTCCTCTGCTCCATTAAAACCCCCATTGTTTACACCTAAAGTGACTGAACAGAAAAAGAGGGTGCTGGAAGAATTTGATCCCAGAGCATGAGAAAAGGATTTCAGAGTGACAGTTCTTCTACAATGTGAAATTAATCAGCTCTTTTCAGTTTAGACTACAATAAGGCAGTTATTCTAAAGAAATGTGGAAGGCTTTAACATCTCTTCCCAAAAGCGAATTGTCAGAACCCAGAAATACAAGTGAAACACACAGTACTAAGTATCATTCTTGATCCAGAGAGAGAGAGAGGAAATCTAGGCTCATGGTCATAAATACCTGGCAGCAGACATTGTACAGTAAACAGAGCAAAAAAGAGTCTGGGTAATTTAGGGTGGTATCAGTACATACCAAATAAAAAGTAGATGATATGCGAATGTTCAGGAAAAATACAATCTTCACAATTTTTTGGTTAAGATACTTGATAACACTCTTGGAATTTAACATGAAGCTCTAGGTTCCATATCTGGAAAATGAGGATGATTGCGGAACCTGCCCTGTAGGCTTGTTTTGTGTGTTACATAAGACAATGTCTGTGAAGTGCTTAGTATATCTTCAGTGTCCTATAAATATTAGATACTGTAATGATACTTGAAATAATTATTATGATTCATTATTTAAAAATTTTTTATGCAGTGTCAATAAATTAGCCATTTAGAACCATCTTTCTAACTTACACAATTCTGATAAGTCAATTACACAGGCATTCTTAGACATATCCTAAACTCCTGAATATCAGTGGCATTTAAGATTATGGCATTTGGAGTGGAATAAACAGATAGGAATAACACTGACAAAATTCCACGTTAGCCTGTCCCCTTCTCTGTATGGAAATACTCTCCGTGACAGTAATCCCGTGACATGTGATAATTGTTAGAAACAAAAGCTTAACTCATCCTGAAGTTGAATAAGAGAGAGTCAACTCAATAACAAAAGTAAATTTTGTTTTAGTGGGAATATAACAAAGGTGGTTTATTAAACCAGAACCTTGATCATTAATGATTATACTGTTTTCAGGTGAGAATGTGTGAAAGAAAATTCCCCTATACTTCACTGGAAGTTACTTAAGCAAATCTTTGCTTTGCCTTTACATAGGATTGAAATGAGAAAATCAGCCTCAGTTCTGCTATGTATAACTGTAACAAGGACACAGACTTTTCACTTGGCCCTACAAATGTCCCATGGGTAACTAAAAGCACGATAAAATACTTGGTATCTCTGCCTTTGTATTTGTCTCTTTTGCTCTGAGACACCTTGGTTTCCAGGAAAAATAGGTCTGACCAATAAACATCTTATGATGAGCTGAAACCACCCCCAGACCACAGAGACTTCTCACTGACACAGCCTGTCCTGAGCAGTCCTGAGGTAATGATCACCCTGACCACACTCTGGTCAATACTGCTATGTGTATTTCTGGTCCCCCTCATATATATAACTTGGAAGCTAAGGTTCACCACAGAAGATGGGGATAACAATGTGGGTCCCCTGTTTTCCCAGTGAAGACACACTGTTTGTCACCATTACTTTTCCATTTGGTTTTTGGGATGAGTGATTGAACTTAATTTATTAATTTATTAATTTATTGAGATGCCCAGAATCAGGCCTCTGACCTAGGACTCCAGTAACAAAACCACATCATCACTTCATTTGATACTGTTCATAGAAATAATTAACCAAGAAAAAAAACAAAACATTAGGGGCAAGATAAAATGGAAAATTATCATATTTGGTACCTTTTTACTGCACATCAATTTATTAAGGAATCAGAGACTAATGATTGTTTTAGTTCCTAAGAAGCTCATTTTTCCCTTGTCCTTGTCCTTCATTTTCAGTATTTAGAGCTACATACTAATTATTTATTCAAAAATGACTTTTACAAAAGTGGTTTTATAACTCTTTTCATACAAAGAATAGGACCTGATTGAGCCATAGGGGGAAAAAATTAGTAGAATACAGTGTGCTCTATACAACTCTATCTGCTAATGGAAGAGGATACCAAAATATCAAATTAACAATTGTTCAACCAAAGGACAAAACAAGGACTTAACAAAGTAATAACTTCTTTTTTTTTAAATCTTTCACCTTTTATTCAAGTACGTGGGAGAACGTGTGTAGGTTGTATGTAAATACTCTGTCATTTTATATAAGACACTGTAGAATCCATGGATTTCTTTTTTTTTAGTTGTAGATAGACACAATACCTTTATTTTGTTTATTTATTTTTCTGTGGTGTTGTGAATCGAACCCAGTGCTTCACACGTGCTAGGCAAATGCTCCACCACTGAGCTACAAACCCAGCCCATGCATGGAGTTTTGGTGTCCTGGGAGTTGTGTAACTAAACCCCAATGGACACCAAGAGAGAACTATATAACTTCTTAAAATAGAGTAATAATATCAAGAGTACATCAGAGGCACATTGAGACCTGTGGAATGGAATTGACAATATTTTCAAGGATAGGACATTACTCCTCAGGAGTTTCCTTTTTTTTTCCAACTTTCTATTCATATTCTAAAGAAAATACACATAATCCTAGTACTGAAAACTATACTCAGCTCTCAATACTGAACTGATGAGAGGAACAAAAGACCCAACTGTAATTGTCATATATGGTGTGCAGAAAGTGGAGAACTCTATGTATTTGTCCACTTTCTCAGAACTCATCTATTAATAAAACTGATCTGTAGCTCCACTACAATTCCCATCTAAATCAAAGCCAAAAGTATACTAAGAAACATACTGATTCTAAAAGGTTCATGTAGGAATTTGGCAGGGGAAACGACAGGAAAGTAGCACACAGTATACACTGGCTGCTCCCAAAGATCAAATTAAATCAATAGATCTGCAGCTTCAGGATGGGAGAAGGAGCAGAGCGAAATGCTGAAATTCAGCTCAGAGAATCAACAACTAGACGAAGCACAGGAGCAGTTGTGTTTTATAATAGAGAGTTCAAAAGAGCAAAAGAAGAAAGAACAACAAACTCTATTAGTGCTACGTGTATACCGATTGGTGGGGGAGGGAAAGCTCTCCTCTAGACAGCTAAAAAAAGGACTTATAAAAATTTCAAAAAACAAATACTCCCCTATTAGGTAGATAAGCATTTTGAGCAGAAAGCAGATTTAAATACACACAATGAGTTGGTGTGACTTAAGTTTCACTCCCAGGCATTTCCCTCTGAATTCAGTGAGAGTTGGAAAAGGACATTTTCTTAAAGGGGCTGCGTCATCTAAGCTATCTACATGGAAAACCAGAAATCCCTGCACATTTCTTTCTTTTTTGTCTCTTTCTTTCTTTCTTTCTTTCTTTCTCTTTCATTATCTTTGTTTTTATCTCAACTCATTTATATTCCCAAGACCAATGGCCTCCTTTTCATTTTTAATTTTTTTTTAACTTGGTATGCAGGTTCCTGGACAAAATTACTTCAGGATCAGGAGTGAAAGTGCAGCATGAATCCACAGGAGCTCTATACAGCAACAAGTCTGTATGGCAGGACTTTTAACATTAGCCTTTAGATGTGGGATGGCTGTGCATACAAGCTGTGGTTAGGCATGGTTTAATTTGCCCAGTCTCAAGCAGTGGGATATATTACAGGACTTTCAGAGTCCATTGACTCTGCAGAAGGGCAGGGCGAGATAAGCACCCTTAACCTCCAAGTGCTGCACACACACAATCTACTCGGGATGCTGGGATTCATCACCAGGGGCTTTTGAAGTTGCCTAGACTGTGATGGCAAAATCAGACTTGGTTGTGAAATGAAATTACAAAAACATTATGGTAAGACCAATGCCTGGGGGAGGGGTAGTTCTGCTCCTCTCTCTCAGCCTTTCTCCAGGAAACCTAATTAGCTGTGCGTCCCTACCTTTTGGATTGTAAATAACTGCCCTGAGTCTAACTACTCCCTCTTGAAATGTAACAGATGCTCCTGAAAAGAACCTTGTGTCTTCTCTGTTTCTGTGAGCATGCTTCATGTTAGAGACCCTGCACAAGGCCTTCAGCTGCATAGATTAGGATTTAAAATTAAATTAAAAAGCGGGAAAATCCTCAATGATAGGATGGGTCTAAGATGACATCAAATAACCTATTAAGTTGTTAGAAACTGTGGATCGCAGCTCAGAATTTGGAGTTTTTGTTTCCTCTGAGTCTACCAGCATAAAATAAAGTTTGGAGTTCTCATCCTCTCCAAGTGCTGCTTGCTGCTTCTTGACCAGTTTGTTTCCCACAGCAAGGCCGCCCTAGAAAAGCAGGGCTGAGGTATGTGCTGTTAGCCCTGGGGCCTGGTGTTCCCAACAGGACACAAAGCCACCGTACCAGACAGGGAAAGACTGGACAGCAGAGCTGTGGGCACTCAGGATGTTCCCTCAACCCTCCAGTGAGCTTCACATGTATTCTCTTCCATATTGGGTTAATATGTTCCCTCCCAGTATTTGATATTTTCATTCCATAATCCAATTTTATGTTTTCTTCAATGCTGTAATGTGTTAACAGCAGGTATTGACTTTACAGTTCTTCTCTTTTTAATACTCACTCTCTATTCTTTCCTTGCTTTGTCCTCTTTTCTCTCCCTTCCTTACACCTCTCCCCACCCTTTTAAAAATTTTCTTTTTCAAGTTTTGGGGATGAAACTTAGGCGTGCTCTGCCACTGAGCTGTTTCCCTGGCCCATTTTGCTTTTTGTTTGATACACGGTCTCCCTGAGTTGCCAAGATATGACTTGGGCTTCTGAACCTTTTACTTCATTTTCCCCAGGGACTGATGGTTCAGGTGATTCAGGATGGCTTGGAAAAATGTATTTCAAGTCCTGAAAGAAAATAACTCACAACTAAAAATATTGAATCTGGCAAATTTGTCTTTCTTAATCAAAGAAAATATAAATTTCCAAGATAAGTATAAACTAAAATAATTCAGGATTACTATTGCAGCATTGCAGAAGATTCTTAAAGATGTCTTACACACAGAGAAGAAGATAAAAACAAAAAGCAGATCTTAGGAAAGGATAAGCCACATTAGCAAATAGTTAAAAAAAATGAGAATTAGGATCAAATTAAACATTAGCATTATATCAAAATGGTATGAAATAATAAACATTTCTCTATATTAACGCTAAATGTAAATGGTTTCAACTCTCCTACTAAAAAACATACACTAGAAGATTGATGTAAAAAGAAAGACCAGATATTCAGAGAAGATGGCAGAGTTTTGGCAGTGATCTCTTACCCCTCCAAAGTACAGAAAGGAGTCAGAGAAGGAACAGCTGACCAGAGATGTAGATGACAGAGTAAATGCTCTAAGATCCAATATTTGACAGCCTGAGGCCTAGAGAAACTTGAAGTTCAGTTACCAGATTAGAAAATAAGGACAGAGTTTCTTAACCCCAAAACTGGACCAGGGTGGGATAGAAAGGAGGGACAACAAAGAGAGGAAGAAGGAGAACACATAAGCCCAGTTACTTAACAACAGCTAGAAAAAAAGTAGACAAAATTAAACATTAAAAGTACACAAAATGGCAGGAGCAGTCGGGTCATTGAAGGAGATCAAACAAATTAACTCATGTGGATAGAAAGACATACCATAGGTGGCAGCCATTTTGTGTAGCCCACAGCTCGCCAGCTGTTCTACAAGAACACGTTTACAGTGGAATGTCTCAATAATCCATCTAGAAGAAACTAGTAGAGGTATTGCTACTATCCTAAAGTTGCAGAAATCCTCTCTCCTTCCCCATGAATAAGGGGAGTGGGGCAGAGCAGATCCATCCCAGGAAGTGTCAGCTTAACCCAGCATTCCACAGATCTTCTATAGGATCCCAAGAAGAGACCATATATACACACTCATCCAAAGTGACTTGAAGTAAGAGTTTCAGAACTGGGTGAGAAAAAATTTTCCCAGGCTGCAGAGGGGGTCAGTACCCATGAGTTCTGGTCATCATCAGTGAAACCTTGGACACATGCAGGATGGCTATCTCTGTCTCAGGCAGTAGAGGGGATTGGTGCCCATGGTTCAAACCTTGGGCATTGAGAGCTAAAATCCACATGAATTGGCTGTTTCTTTCCTGATTATTGGAAAAATACCCAAGCGATCATTTCAGGTCAGAAGGAATGCTTCTCTTCCAGAGATTATCCACAGAAAACCCACAAAATGTAAGGCATGTGGGCCCTGTGCTTGCAGTCAACCAATTTGATTGTGTTTCTTCTAATGTTTTACAGCATTAATTTGAATTATTCTGCTTTCCTAGCTCAGGTTTGCACTTGTTTCTGTTATCCTCCCTTTTTCCTCTTGCATTATTTGCTATTGCCTCAAATCTCCCCATTCATCTTTTTATTATTTTTATGTTGTTATTTATTATATTCTATCTTATCTTTTTTCTTTTTATCTCTTTTCTTTTGCCCAATTTTCCCCATTGACATTTTGTCCCCTATAAAATATTAGAATGATCTTACTCTAATAACAAAATTTTCAACCTTTTCCAGAACTTTAATAAAGTTTATAGCTGGATGAGAAGAACTGTTGAAAAACTTCATCTCTCAAAATTGTGCTGATAATGGGAACAGTAGAAGACACACATTGAGTAAAATAACAATTCCTAACTATTCACCCAGTCCTGGGCTCTTAAAAAAAGAAATATCAAATAACCTATTAATAGTGTGAGAAACTGTGGATCACAGTTCAGAATTTGGAGTTTTTTTTTTCCTCTGGACCCACTGGCATAAAATAAAGTTTGAAATTCTCATCCTCTCCAAGTGCTGCTTGCTGCTTCTTGACCAGTCTGTTTCCCATAACAAGTCAACCCTAGAAAAGCAGGAGTAAGTTATGCACTATTAACCCTGGAGCCTGGTGTTCCCCAGAAGACACAAAGCCACCATACCAGACAGGCAAATGTTGGACAGCAGAGGATAGTCCTTCAACCCTCCAATGAGCTTTCAGGAGCTTTTAGAACTCCAAAGAGGCAAGTTTAAAAAAAAAAAAAAAAAAGGAAAGAAAAGGTTCTCTGTAATACACATAAGAAAAATGCCTAATATAAAGAATGATGGAATTTTAAAAATTGCAAGTGAAAAATAGCAGGATATATTTAGAGGTAAACCAATTCATATTTCAACTGATTTCTCAACCCAGGCCCTAACCTCAGGAAGGCTCGTAATAATTATAATTAGAAAATATAAATAATTATTATTTATTTATTATATAAATAATTATATTTAGAAAGACAAATTTGAAAGAAAATAGGAGATTGCCAATACTATATTAGCAAAATTTATTCTTTAGAATTGAAGATGAAATAGAAATCTTCCATGGTAAGCAGAAACTAAAATAATTCCTAATCACTAAGCCTGCACTACAAAACATACTCAATTAAATATTTTATGCAAAAGAAATAAAAAATAAAATCAGCACAGAGATGAATTGTACTTTGAAGAACAGTCAATTAAAAGAGATTTCCAATTTGAGCTTTAGAAATAAATCAAATTGGCAGAAAATAAAAATCAATTCTATATTATAACACTGAATGTAAATGGTCTAAACCTTTCACTCTAAAGACATAAATTGGCACTCTAGATTAAGAAAAACAAAACTCATCCATATGTAGTTTATAGGATGCTCACAGACAAAGACATTCTCAGACTGAAGGTGAAATAATGTGAAAAACATACCATGAAAATGGAAAGCAAAAGTAAGCAGGGGTAGCTATTCTCATACCAGAATAAGAAGACTACAAGTCAAAATTAATCAGAAGAGACAAAGAAGGTTATTTCATACTAGTTAAAAAAGTCATCCAAAACAAGATACAATGAATTTAAATATTTGTGCTTCCAAACAACCATGTGGTTATGCACAAAAAACAAACCCTTCACAAGGTAAAGAAGAGAATAGACCTTAATAAGACTGGGTGATTTCAATACACATTTCTTACTATTAGATAATCTACACACAAACTAAATAAAGACTATTCAGAACTAAAAAATACTGTTAACCAAATGGGCGTAATAGAATTCACTTTCTTCTCAGTGCCACATAGAACAATCTCTAAAACAGGTCATACTGGCCACAAAACAAATCTTAGTGAATGAAAAGACTGATCTATGTTCTATGTAAAACTCTACAGTTTGTGCTAATTATTTCAGTAAATCTAAGCCCCTTTAAATAAACATAATAATGAGACAATTAATTTAAAAATGATAATTTTCTGCAACCTATCAGGTCATAAGAAAAGGAAACTAGAAACCAATGACAAGATAAAAAACAAAAACAGTACTCTATAACCTAGAGATAAAATAATATACTTTTCAATGAAGAATGGATTACATAAGATATCAGAGGAGAAATAAATGAGAACAGAGTTAAAACATATCAAGATCTATGAGACAGTATAAAGGCAATATTAAGAGGAAAGTTTATAGCCATAAATTTCTATATTAGAAAAAAGAACAATACCCAAACATTTCTCATGTCACACATCATACCCTAGAAAAATAAGAACAAGCTAATGCCGAAATCAGTAGAAAAAGAAAGTAATTAAAATTGGAGTCAAATTTAATGGTATTCAGAATTAAAAAATACATAAGAGGGCAGGGATATAGCTCAGTAGGTGGAGTGTTTGCCTCAGAAGCACAAGGCCCTGGGTTCAATTCCCTGCACTGCAAAAGAAATAAAAACATAAAAAAATAAGAAATAAGTGAAACAAAGACATAATTTTTGGAAAAGATAAGCAATATTTATAAGCCTTAGGACACTCTAATCAAAGGAGAGAGAAGACCCAAATTAACAAAATTAGAGATGAAAAAGGAGATAGCACCACAGACACTACTGAAATATAATCATTAAAAACTCTTTAAAATTAATATTTGAGTAAGGTAGAAAACCTCAAGAATATTGACAAATTCCTAGAGGCATATAACTTACCTAAATTTAACCAAGAAGATACAAAACACTTAAACGATGAATATCAAATTGTGAAATTGAAGCAGCTGTTAAAAACTTCCCAACAAAGAAATCCCAGAACTGATGAATTCACACCTGAGTTTTGCCAGACTTTTAAAGAACTACTGCCAGTGTTCTTTATGTTATTCCATGAACATAAAGGAGAAAACACTGCCAAATTCATTCTATGACTGTACAATCACTCTGATACCAAAACAGATAAAGAGACATAAAGGGAAAAAAAAAAAAAGGAAAAAGAAAAACTTCAGACCAATATTCCTAATAAACATTTATCCAAAAATTCTTAATAAAATACTGGCAAACCACATGCAGAATCACATAGAAAAGATAGTGCACAATTATCCAATGGGTTTCATCACAGGGATGCAAGGTTGGTTTAATACACACAAATCAATGAATGCAATTCATCACATAAATTGACTCAAGAACAAGAATAACATGAATATCTCAATGAATGAAGAAAAAAAAACATTTGAAAAAGGTCCAGCACTCATTCATGTTTAAAACACTAGAGAAATTATGAATAGAAAGACCTTACCTCAACTTTGCAAGGCTATCTATGTAAAACCCAAGGCCAACACCATGCTAAATGGAGAAAAACTGAAAACATTTTTTCTGAAAACAAGAAAAGATGTCCACTTTTACCACTCCTATTCAACATAATTTTTGAAATTCTAGCCCGAGCAATCAAATAAGAGAAGGAATTAAAGATATACAAATAGGAAACAAATTCATCAAATCATCTCTGTTTGCTGAGTACATGATTTTCTATTTTGATAGCCCCAAAATACTCCACCAGATGACTTCTAGAGTTGATAAACAAAATTAATAAAGTAACAGGATACACAATCAACATATATAAATCAATATCTTCCTATACTCCTATAATAAATATTCTAAAAATGAAATTAGGAAAACTATCACATTTGCCATAATCTTAAAAATTAAAATATGTAGGAATAAGTATAATCAAGGATTTTTAAGACCCATACAATGAAAACTACAGAACACTGAAGAATGAAATTGAAAAAGACCTTAGAAGATGGAAAGACCTCCCACGTTCTTAGATAAGCAGAATTAATATCAATAAAATAGCCATCCTACCAAAAGTGTCATACAGATTCTGTGAAATTCCAATCAAAATACCAAAAGCATTCTTCACAGAACTAGAAAAAAACAGTACTAAAATTCATTTGGAAGAATAGCATACCCTGAAAAGCTAAAGCAATCCTAAGCAAGAAAAGTGATGCTGAAAGCATCATAATCCCAGACCTCAAATTATACTACAGAGTGATAGTAACAAAAACAGCATGGTATTTGCACCAAAACAGACAGGAAAATCAATGCAATAGAATAGATGACCAAGATGAATCCACATTGATATAGTCATCTGATGATCCATAAATGTGCCAAAAACATATATTGGAAAAAAGATAGTTTTTAAACAAATGGTGCCAGGAAATCTGAATATCTATATGTAGGAGAATGAAACTTGATCTTAACTCTCACCCCACAGAAACATTAACTCAAAGTGGATCAAAGACTTAAAAATTAGACCAGAAACTGCAATTTCTAGAAGAAAACGAAGGTTAAACACTCCCACATATTGACATAGACTCTGTCTTCTTTAAGAGGTCTCCAGCACAAGAAATAAAGAAGCAATAAATGGGATGACAGCAAGGTAAAGAGCTTCTGTAGAGCAAACAAGAGCAAGAGGACAGAGTCTAAAGCATGGGAGATAGTCTTTGACACCTACTCATCAGATGGTGTATTAATATCAAGAATATTTAAAGAACTCAAAAACCTTAACACCAAAAAGCCAAATAACCCAATCAATAAATGGGCAAAAGAACTAAATACACACTTCTCTAAAGAAGAAATACAAGTCATCAAAATATACATGAATAAATATTCAATATCTCTAGGAATCAGGGAAATGCAAATTGAAACTACAGTGAGCTTTCATCTCACTCCATTGAGAGTAGCAATTGTCAAGAATACAAATACAAATAAACATCGGAGAGGATGGGCGTCAAGATACAAGATACTCCTACAGTGTTGGTGGAACTGCAAATTATTATAACCAGGCTGGGAAGCAATATAGGGATTTCTCAAAAGACTAGGAATGCAACTATATGACCCAGTTATCCCACACCTTGGTATTTATTTATCCAAAAGAACTAAAATCAGCATACTATAGGAATGTAGCTACATCAATATTTATAGTTTTACTCAGTCATAAAGAAGAATGTAATTATGGAATTTTCAAATAAATAGATGGGATTGGAGACCATGATGCTAAGTGAATGGCAGCTAAGCACATGCATTTTTAAAAAATGATTAATCATTGAGAAAATTCAAATATAAGAACACACTTAGAATGGTAAAATAATGTGGATAATAAAAAAAAACTGTAAACATGAAATATTTCTGATGGAATATTCAAATCATATGCTAGAAAATTACTTCATATTATTATTAAGTTAAATGTATATTTATCATATAATTCAGCTATCTCACATGAAGTGACTGTAAATCTATGTTCATACAAAAACGTCTACTTCTGGGTATTTACCATCAGCTTTTTAGAAAATTGTCCATAATTGAAAACTACCTAAATATCTCCCAAGTAAGAAAATGGGAAATGTAAGTATATTAATACAATCAAATACAATTCAGCAATAAAAGAAAAAAAGAAATTACCAATAAACACAACATGCATAAATGTCAAATTCATTATTTAAAGTAAAAGAAACCAGATTCAAAAGACTATACCTGTACAATTCTACTTAGTTGACATTCTAGAAAACACAAAACTTGAGACAGAAAACAAAACAGTAGTTGCCATGGCTGAGTTAGAGAAAGAATGACTAGAGGGAAAGGCTGAATACAAAGTGACAAGAGTAATATTTTGATGCAAAGGTGCATCCTCTACTTTTATTATTGTGTTGGTGTCACAATTGTACACAGGTATTAAAACTTGCAAACTTGTACACTAAGAAAAATAAATTTCCTTTCAGCATACCTTAATATACCCTTGTAGGGAAGAAAAGATGAGCCATATGTTTTATCAGATAAAGCAAAATATCTTAAACTAAGAAAGGAATAGAGGGTTATTTTAAGAAACCTCTCAATCCATTAAGACACTGCCAAATATGATTTTCTGTATTTAAGTTCTTATTCTCTCTTTGTTGCAGATATTTGTTTTGGAATGTTTTGGAAATGAATCTGACTTTTTACTTTACCACATCTCAATAACTGCAAAACGCACTGTTCTTTTCCACATTTTAACATCTCTGGAGTTGGAAAGACTGAAACAAATAGAATGTCAACAATTAATTGCTTACCAAAATACAAAATATTGCTGCTTTGTTCAGTTGATGGTCTCTCAGATTCCTGAAGTATAGTGATTATTCTACTCTGGCAAACAGGTTGTGATAAAAGGCAGTATGACTATCATACAGTCAATGCTTTGACTATTCTGGTGTCTGTGCTCCCAGGAGGCACAATTAATTACCTTCTGGCAACCATGAAGTGGAGAGAAACCAGTCAATACAGAATGAGACTTTTACTATGCCAGCAAAGTACACCAAGAGTCCAGGGGACTGTAAGTTAAAAAGGCAAATTAATTTGTAAGCAAGTACAAAGGTCACCACTGTCAACAGAAGTTTTTGCAATGGTGGAAATGTTCAATTTGTGCTGCCCAGTATGGCAGCCATGGCTACATGAGTGTGGAGGACCTGCAGTATGGCTACAGCAACTGAGGAATTAAATGCATAATTTTATGTAAGTTTAATTAATATGCAAATGAACACATGTGACTAGCAGCCACGTATTAGTGCAGGGTTTGAGCATTTTACCATTAGGTTAGAAGGACCAGGACAGTTGCAGCCCTACAGCACTGCTCTGAAAGGATCAGTGCTACTTTTGCCTCTGTGCTACATCATCAATCAAGGTAGAAGAGGAAAACAATAATGAATGTGATAATGTACAGGATGTAGGTAGCTTTGCAATGAGAAAAGCAACTGTCTTCCCTTTTTCACATGCTGCTCACAAGTTTCCAGGATTTTCTCAAAATTAAATATTTCCATACGTGGCAGAGATTTCCCCAATATTAGCTTCAATTTTACTCATTTTTTTCTTCCATGCAATGATAGGAAAAAGTATGCAACTGGGAAGTATGGATGAAAATGTTTTATAAATACTACAATTAATGTTGAGAATAAGGTTCTGGACCTTAAACCAGACATGTGCTGAAATTGTCTAGAGAATATTATCCCTGCTGATGGAACAAAAATTTATAATTGGTAATTGATAGCATTTTATGTACATTGCTATTATCCTATTTTATAATTCTCCAGTAGACTTCTGTACCTTAGGCATTATATACTTTGGTATAAAAAGTTTTGCAAATTAAAACTATTTTCCATTACAAAATCATAATTTCCAATTTCCAAAGTATCTTATTTGTATGCTACTTAAGCACATCCTCCCATGTAAATTATCTCTAGATTACTTACAATAACTAATGAAATGCAAACTATGTAAACAGATGTTGTACACTATTGCTTAAAGTATAATGACAAGAAAAAAATTCTGCCCATGTTCAGTTTGGAAACAATTTTCTTTCCAAATATTCCCAATATTCATTTTCCTGAATCCATGAATGTGGAATCTGTGGAGGTGGAGGACTGATTGTATTCACATGTATATATTATACGTAGATATAATGAGGACTTTCTTATATGATTATGCAGTGTATTCTCTACAGAACACAGTCTGGCTGAGGGGACAAGTGGTGGCTGAAAACCTGTCTATCTTCTGTCTATTGTCATGCACCAGGCTGAATTCTACCAGAGGAGAAAGCACTCGTGTTGTCACACAACATGGAACGAGTCCTTGCCAAGTACCCAGAAAGAACAGCTCTTCACAATCTGTCTGTCTGGAGAGAGAGCATGTTTTTTAAGACACAGTGACAAAGATTTAAATCTATTTGCCTATTCATGGGTAGAAAACACCTATACATGCTCACATTATCACACACTGACTTGTCCAAACTCATGAGTTTTCCGATAAGTGGAGGCAAGTTAAAGAATCATTTCAAATAGGAACTACAGGGCTAGAGTAGTGGCTCAGTAGTAGAGCAATTACCTAGCACATATGAGGCACTGGATTTGAACCACAGCACCACATAAAAATAAATAAATAAAATAAAGGTATTTTAGAAAAGAACTATAGATGTAAACACAAATGATGGCTAAGAAGTCAGATGTTAAAAGGGTCAAGTGGAAAAAAAAAAGAGGTTAAAAATAAAGGCAGACATATAAGTTAAGAAGTGAGTGGCTAGGCTTAAAATCAAATATTTGATAATGCTAGTAGAATTGCTTCCAATTTAACAAATGTGACAAATATATATGTATATATATATCACATTTTTAAAATTTATATACATACACATGATGGAATATTACTCAACCTTAAAGAAGAAGGAAATTATGGGATTTGCCAGTAAATGGACAGAACTGGAGAATGTCATGCTAAGTGAAATAAGCCAATCCCCCAAACTGAAAACTGAAAGTTTTCTCTGATATATGGATTCTAAGTCACAATGAGGGAGTGGCACTAGGAAAGAATAGAGTTACTTTAGATTAGATGGAGGGGCGTGAAGAGAGGGGAGGGAGTATGGGGGTAGGAAGGAGAGTAGAACAAATCAACATTATTATTCCATGTACATATGTATCTATATGACTGTATCTATATACCATGTGTAACCAGAACAATGGGAAATTATACTCCATTATATATGATGTATCAAAGTGCATTCTACTGTCATGTGTAACTAATTAGAGCAACAAAAATAAAAGATATGGGAAAAAAAGAATTGCTTCTAAGCCTTCAGTTACATTCTAGAGCACAGTAACACTAAGCATGAAGAATGTGTGCCAAGCATTTGAAGGAGTAGGGGAACTTGATCTTGATGCTTGGCCTTGGGAAGGAATCAGAGGCTCAGAACAACCTTGGTTAGTATCTAACTCTGTTTTCCCCTCTCCCTAAACTCCATGCCCTCTAAAACCATGGTGATCTTTCCCCTAGCAACAAGGACAGGCTACAATTCTTTGTGTGTGTCATATATCCCTCTCTTGGATGTTGGCCTTAGTCTAAGTCAACTATGTAGAATCTGAAGAGAAGACTCTGGAAAGGACAATAGGCCTGTACCAACCTGTAACAGCCTCAGACCAAATTTTCTTTCTTTGCCTAAAACTAATCAAAATCTGCACTTGGTTTACAACTTTTTCTTTCTATGCATTAATAAGCTGTCAATTTATTCTCTTATTATCATTATCACTCATCATTCTTATTATCTCACACTGGAGCCCGTAAAATTGCTGCCTCTGGACAGAAGCATGAAGCTGGAAACTTCCCATGAATTAGACAAAACTATGAAAGCCACAGGTCCTTCAGAAAAACATCATGCTCTAAACTATGACACATTTTAAAACACATTCAAGATGATTGATGAAATAAATGTTACATCTAAAATTAATTTTTGATTGAATCATATCATAGTTTAGAAAATAATATTTTTTTCTTCAGGAAACTATTTCTTTTTGCAAACACATACCACATCCATCTATCCCTAGTTTTTAAAAAGTCTGTATTTGAGAAAACTGAATGCTAGTTTAATGCAGACTTTTTTTAAAAAAAAATGTACAGACTTCATTTTGATTCATTGAACACAAATGGGGTACAACTTTTCATTTCTATGTTTGTGCATGATGTAGATTCATGCCATTCATGTAATCATACATGTACATAGGGTAATGATGTCTGTCTCATTCCACCATTTTTCATACCCCACTTCCCCTCTCATTTCCCTCTTCGTAATCTAAAGTTCCTCCATTCTTCTCTCACATCACACACCCCAACCTGATTATATATCATCATTCACTTATCAGGGAAAACATTCAGCCTTTGTATTTTTGGGATTGGCTTATTTCACTTAGCATGATAATCTCCAATTCGATTCATTTATTTGCAAATTTCATAATATTATTCTTCTTTATGGCTAAGTAATATTCCATGTGTATATATATCACAGTCTCTTTATTGATTCATCTGTTAAAGGGCATCTAGGTTGGTTCCACAGTCTAACTATTGTGAATTGAGCTGCTAGAAACATTGATGTGGCTGTGTTACTGTAGTATGCTAATTTTAAGTCCTTTGGGTATAAACCAAAGAGTGGGATAACTGGGTCAAATGATGGCTCCATTCCAGGTTTTCTGTGGAATCTCCACACTGCTTTTCAGAGTGGTTGTACCAACTTGCAACTCCACCAGTAATGTAAGAGTGTGCCTTTTTCCCCACAGCCATGCCAACATCTATTATTGTTTGTGTTCTTGATAATAGCCATTCTAATTGGAGCAAGATGAAATCTTAGAGTTGTTTTAATTTGCATTTCTCTAATTACTAGAGATGTTGAACACTTTTTCATACATTTATTGATTGCCTGTATATCTTCTTCTGTAAAGTGCTGTCCAGATCCTTGGTCCATTTATTGACTGGTTTCTTTGTATTTTTGGTGTAAAATTTTGCAAGTTCTTTATAAATTTTGGAGATTAGTGCTCTATCTGAAGTGCATATGGAAAAGAGTTTTTCCCACTCTGTAGGCTCTCTTTTCACATTAATGATAGTATCCTTTGCTGAGAAAAAGCTTTTTAGTTGGAGTCCATCCCATTTATTGATTCTTGCTTTGATTTCTTGTGCTTTGGAAGTCTTATTAAGGAAGTCTGATTCTAAGTCAATAGGATGAAGATTTGGGCCTACTTTATTTTCTATTTGGTGCAGGGTGTCTGGTCTAATTCCTAAGTCCTTGATCCATTTTGAGTTGAGTTTTGTGCAGGGTGAGAGAGATTTAATTTCATCTTACTACATATGGATTTCCAGTTTTCCCAGCACCATTTTTTGAACAGGCTATCTTTTCTCCATTGTAGGTTTTTTGCTTGTCTATCATTTTTGTTACTATTGCTCTGTAGTACAGTTTAAGGTCTGGTGTTGTGATACCTCCCAAACTGAATCAGGATGACATACACAACTTAAACAGATCAATTTCAAGCACTGAAGTAGAAGAAGCCGTCAACCAAGAAAAGCCCAGGACCAGATGAATTCTCAAGCGAATTCTGCAAGACCTTTAAAGAAGAAATAATACCAATACTCCTCAAAGTATTCTATGAAATAGAAAAGGAGGGAGCCCTTCCAAACTCATTCTATGAAGCTATTATTACTCTTATACCAAAACCAGACAAAGATACATCAAAGAAAGAAAACTCTAGACCAATATCACTGATGAACACAGATGCAAAACTCCTTAAAAAAATTCTGGCAAATCACGTACAAAAACATATTAAAAAGATAGTGCACCATGATCAAGTGGGGTTTATCCCAGGGATGCAAGGTTGGTTCAACATCCGGAAATCAATAAACATAATTCATCACATCAATAGACTTAAAGTTAAGAATCATATGATTATTTCAGTAGATGCTGAGAAAGTGTTTGATAAAATACAGCACTCCTTCATGCTTAAAACTCTTGAAAAAAATAGGGATAGTTGGAACATACCTCAACATTGTAAAGGTTATCTATGCTGAACCCATGGCCAACATCATTCTAAATGGAGAAAAATTGAAAGCATTCCCTCTAAAAACTGGAACAAGGTATGGATGCCCTCTTTCATCACTTCTATTCAACATGGTCCTTGAAACACTAGCCAGAGCAATTAGACAGACAAAAGAAATTAAAGGAATATGAATAGGAAAAGAAGAACTCAAGCTGTCACTATTTACTGATGACATGATTCTATATTTAGAGGATCCAAAAACTCCACTAGAAAACATCTAGACCTAATAAATGAATTCAGCAAAGTAGCAGAATATAAAATTAATATGAATAAATCTAATGCATTTTCATAAGTGATGAATCCTCTGGAAGAGAAATTAGGAAAACCACTCCATTCAAGAAAGCCTCAAAAAATAAAATAAAATAAAATATTGGAATCAATCTAACAAAAGAGGTGAAAGACCTCTACAATGAAAACTACAGAACACAAATGAAAGAAGTTGCAGTAAACCTTAGAAGATGGAAAGATCTCCCATGTTCTTGGATAGGCTGCATTAATATTGTCAAAATGGCCATTCTACCAAAGGTGCTCTACAAATTCAATGCAATTCCAATTAAAATTCCAGTGACAGTGACGTTCCTCATAGAAATAGAGAAGGCAATTATGAACTCCATCTGGAAGAATAAGAGACCTCAAATGTCCAAAACAATCCTGAGGAATAATTCAGACTTTTAAGGTAAAGAATAAAACTAAACTTTTCGTCAAAGTGACTTTGCACGTGGAAGTTGACGCAAGAAGAAGTGAAGACCAAGGTAATGAAAGATCATGAAGTGAGAGTAAATCTGAATACCATGAAACAGTGAAATGGATGTGCATGAAGCAAATAAACTTAATGGCATTTATTCAATCTTACTATATATTTCCACAGGTTACAGACATCTAAAACTAATGTTGTCATTTTTAATTAACCACAACATACTAAATAAATATTCTCTGATGAATAATATGATAAATATAGAGGGCAAAAAATTTAAATAATTCTAATTTCTCCCATTATTTGAAAATTCCTCTTTTGGAAATAACTCAACATATGAGGAAACTTAGGTGCCAAAATGTAATGGAACTATAACTTTAGCTAGAGTTTCCTGATTCCTATCCATGTTTTATGTATCAAGCTGTGTTCAAGTATCTTTAGGGGTACCTTTATTGAGAATGCCTTGATGAAGACTGCTTCACAATTCTTGATTACAAGTAACTATTGGACTTTAGCTAATAAAGCTTGAGAGAAGTATAGGAAAATTATATTTGGTATACCAGTTTATGTTCCCATCAATAGTGTACAAGAGTCCCTTCATCTCCACATCCTTGCCAGCACTTATCTTGTGTCTGACAACAGCAATTATAACAGGTATGAGGTGATATCTCATGGTGATTTTTCTTTGCATTTCCCTGATGCTTAGTGAATTTGAGCATCCTTTCAAGCATCTCTTTGCTGTTAACTTGTCTTTGGTATGGCTGCTTTGCAACACATTATGGAGAGGCCTCAAGAAATTAAAGTAGAAATACTTTATGATACTTTGTCTGATTTCTGGGTACATATCCAAAGGAAATGAAATCAGGATCGATGAAGAGATATCTGGGCCCCTTGTTTATTTTAGCATTATTTACAATAGCCAAGACATGGAAGATATACTGACAGATGAATGGATAAAAATACTCGCTCACTCACTCACTCCCATATATGAATATTATTCAGCTTTAGAAAGGGAAAAATATGTCATTTGCAACAATAGATTGGCATTATTTTAAGTGAAAAAGAACAGATGCAGAAAGACAAACACTGCTTGATTTCACTTACGTGCAGAATATAAAATAGTCCAATGCACAGAAGGGAAAAGTAAAATGGTTGCCAAAGGACCAAGGTTGGCAAAAATGGAAAAATGTCAGTTAAAGCCTATATAGTGTCCATTATACAAGTCAAGTAAGTTCTATAGGGCTAATGTAGTGTGGCTACAGTTAACGATAATGCATGATACACTTGGAATTTGCTAAGAGGGTAAAGAGAGGGGAAAAGAAGGGGCCAGGGACTGGTAACAGTCCAAGGCCATACCACCAGTGACCTGCCTCCTTTAGCCATGCCACACCTACCTACAGTTACTCCCCAGTAGTCCATTTAAATTATCAATCCATCAAACTCTTGATCCACTGATGAGGTTACAGCTCTCATAATTCAATCTTCTCCTAAAAGCCGTACCTGTGCACTCTGCTACATAAGGTACCATCCTTTCAACACATGAGTTTTTTGGGGGGGAATACTTCATATCCAAACCGTAACAAATCATTAATTGGTTACAGATTTATTTTTCCACGTGGGTATTCTTGACTTTCATAAGATAACATGGAAAACTCCTTTTTCTAAGAATTGTCTTAGAACTCACATTGGCCCAATAAGTAATCAAGAAATCACATACCTATAAATATGGTACAAAGGGATATTCTTATTTATAAGAATAGTTTTAACATTTCCAAAACTTGTATGACTAAAAGTAAACAAAATGGAAGTATCTATGCTATGCAACTATGAAATTAAAAATTAGAAAATAATATACAACTGGAAAGTGAAAATGAATGAATATCTTAAGAATGAAAGTTATAATGGGACCTGGAATGAGATGTGATTTCAAATGGGTTCTTGAAATTTAAGTAGCTTGAAGAGTTGCTTACTAAGGATTTAGATTATATAAGAAAAGAAACCTGAATCTTGACTTCCAAATATTCTGTTTTCATGGTAAGAATCCCCATCTCCCAAAGACATTCATATAATAAAATTTTAGAGCCAGAAAGAACTTTAAAACTTAATAGTCTAAGTTTCTCACTTTTACATCTAAATATTTTGTTCCATTGCAGCATTTTACAATGATTATAAGAAATGTTACAAATGAGGCAAGGATCTAAAAAAAAATCACCTATACTGTTAAAAATTGGAACAGTGAAAGAGAAAGAAAGGCACAACAATTTCCTAACACATTTGGAGATATTACAGACAAGGCAACAAGAAACAAAAGTCAGAAATTGATGGTGTAAAAAAACTTTGATTAAACGGTAAAGGGAAAAATTCTGGTTTAGGAAAAAAAGCAACAACACAAGATTAACATAGGTCATAGAAAGCAGAGAGGGTCTCCTGGAACACTTGGTCCAGGTCTCTCCAAACAGAAACTCTAAAATACACTCCTGATTTCCTATGGAATAAATTTTTCTTTCTAGAAAGACTTTCTCTTTGGTTAGATTCTTCCTTAGAGTTTTGAACTCATGATATCTCAGAGTTATTCTCCCCCCCACTTTCTGTTTTGTCTTTGATACCACTTTCAAACACTCGATCTCATAATGTTTTAGTATTGATTTACTTTCATATTTTAGAACATAGAAGTTTTCCTCCAATGTCAATAGCTTCCTCTAAAGTGGAAAGAATAGCAGTGGGATCTGGGGGTGTATCTCAGTGCTAGAAAGTTTACTTAGCATGTGAAAGCCGTGGACTCAATTCCCAGCATTGCCAAGAAAAAAAAAAAAAAGGCTACAATTTATAAAACATCTTTTCTCTATATTGTTATATTTTGTTATAATACTCCTACAACTTGGTACAATCATCCCATTTTATAGATGAGGATACATAATTTGTGTATGTTAACATATGTTACAAGTAAAATGTAGATTTTTCAGATTCCAAAGGCTTATGTGTTGTCTTCTAAGATCAATACAGCTTAAATTTCAGCCTTGTTTAGAGGTAGTGAAATCACAATTAAAAAGATGATGTTATAATTGATATATTTGATAAATTGCAAGATATTCTCTTAACAGGTCCCTAACTTCTTAACTTTATGATCAATTGTCAAATTTCAGAGTGACATTGTGTAGGGAAAAAAAAATCTTGTGAGAAAATCTATTAACTCCCCTTTACTAATGAGTGGTCTGAGGTTAGGGTTAGCATATTCCTACCTCTGCCAATAATATAAGCAAGACTGGTTTCATGGAAATGTGACCCAGACACACAGAGAAGAACCCTGTGCTTGATTTTCACCATCTCAAAGTTTTTTAACAATTTGATCTAGAATCTGTGTTCTGAAATTGAAGTTGGTTAGGAGAGTGCCCCATCCACGTGAATGCAGAAGAAATACACAACACGCCTGTCCTCTATCGTGTCACTCCATTCACACTTAGGGTTTGTGATGCCCTATAAGCACAGAACTCTGATAAACCTGTTATTTGAAAGCTCAGCAACACTCCAACTTGAGAGTGATATCTACAATTGAGTGAGCAGAGTCCCTGATGCCCCCCTCCCCCAAATGTTCTGTACTTGCAAAAGAACTTTTTTGAATAAAAAAAAGGAACATGAGGGCTGTACACCACTGGTGTAGCCCAGTGGTAGAGCACTTACCCACATTACATGAAGCCCTGGGTTCAGTCCCCAGCACCATAAAGCAAAAACAATAACAAATATCCAAGAACTACCCATGAAGTTTTCTGCATTCTCCTTATTTGCTTTACTTCCCTGTGTTCCCTGTCACATTGAAAATGACATTACATTGAAAGAAAAGGAAAAATAGGGCAATCCCTAATTTCTTTCCCTTTCAAGTCCTAAGTCATCAGAACAAACATAGAGAGGATGGCAGAATAAGTATATATCCACAAATAAAGTAGGAGCTTCTGAGTATTTTTTGTGTAGTTTTGTTGGTGCCAGGGATTGAACCCAGGGGCACTTAACTTCAGAGTCACATCTCCAGCCCTCTTTATTTTTTTTAATTTTGAGACAGGTCTTGCTAAATTGTGTAGGGCCCTGCTAAGTTGTTGATGTTGACTTTGAACTTGTGGTCCTCCTGCCTCAGCCTCCCAAGTTGCTGGGATTACAGGAGTGTGCCACCATACCTATCAAATCCTCTGAGTTTGTGCAGCATTTCCACTGCTCTGTCAAGAAAGAATTATATAAATGTGCATATATAAACTTACAAAGAGGAACTCTGTAATTTCAGTTATTGCGCATGTGAAATAGGAAATCATGTCATTTGAAATAGACATTATCCAATCTTAGTAAATGTAGTATAATTCCTGCAAATAATTAAATTTTTAATTCTTTAAAATTTAAAGTGATATTAAATAATAACAATGACAACAATAATAAAACACCACGATAATTTGAGAAACACCACAGAAGAAGGTAGAAAAATCTTATATATTATAATTTTAATGTGCTTCCTACCTGCTGTTTGAACAAGGGATCCCCATTTTTATTCCACCCTGGGGTCTTTAATGATGTAGCTGGTCTGACTATCATCCTGAAATTTAGATTTTGTTAGTATTATTTGCTCTGATGTAGAGTTAGATTTTGTTAATATTATTTGCTCTGGTGAATTTCTCATATCTAGTATTTTAGACTTTAATTACGTTCTATTTCAAACTATGTGAACAAGAAATCAGCTTTGGTGTTAAAACACTTGAAACAATAAAGAAACCTGACATTTAGAAATGACCACATTGTCTACTAAAACGGTTTTTCTTCAGTCCAATTATTC
Organism: Glaucomys volans; assembly: GCA_020662805.1. NCBI lineage: Eukaryota > Metazoa > Chordata > Mammalia > Rodentia > Sciuridae > Glaucomys > Glaucomys volans. The sequence goes on along the minus strand of JAJEJO010000449.1, from coordinate 698,885 downwards.
CTACCAATTGATTCTGACTTGAAAGGCCAAAGTCTACCTCTAAATTTTCAGATTTATAATATCAGAGAGTGAAGAGGTAAAAACAGAAGATTCAGAATCCAGAGGCCTAGTAAAATAACATTGCCTCTTCCACTCATCAGTCATTTGAACTTTGGCAATATGTTCACATTTCCTGAACCCTAGATTCTCATTCTGTTAACAGAGGAATTTCAACCAGATAATCCTTGAGAAGTTGCCAGTTGCAAATTGAAAATAATACATGAAAAATGCCCAGCGTGTTGACTATTACACAGCAGGCCTTTAATAAATTAAAAATGCTATAAAATTATAGTAAAAACTATTTTTAAAATTAACCACACGACATGGATTTATATCCTCAGATGACATAATGATTAATCCATTTATGGCTTGTTTGTGAGTGTGAAGTGGGAACACTAGAAATGATGGCATACAGAAAAGATAAATTTTAAAAATGACTCCTTGCTTCTAGCACTTAGGATATGGTTAATTAATAAAAAGTCAAAACATGAAGAAACTTTCCTAGGGCTGGTAGAACTGACGAATGAAAACTAATGATATTTTTTCTCGCTACAGTCACTGAATTTCTTAAGTCAAACTAAAACTCAATGTCTGAATATATTTCAGTATTTCAGATATATAAAAATCTGTCTTGTTATTATAAGTATTATGGTCTTAGTCTTACAGCAATGTGCATTCTATGAAAGCATTGACTCAGAATCAAATTCACTGTCATTTGGGAAAAGTGTCTAAGTCAAGATGCTGATTTCTGTTTAAATCAGCACAACCAAAGTGAATTTTACTTTTAACATCTGAAAGCAGTCTTACGGACTTGACTGAATTGCAGTTTTTGACAGACATATGCTAAGAAAAATGTAATTTGCATTTTGAAGATAATTGCAAATAGATTTAATTTTAAATAATTTTTGGTTACTTTGGTGAGGAAAAAGGAAAAAAAGGGATGAAGAATGGAGAGGTTAACAGTCTAACCCTATGTGTTCTAAAATGACTTATTATACAACTCAGTACTATTTACTCTTAATGGACGTTCTGTATTTTATTTATAAAATGGGAGTAAAATAGGCTTCTTTCAAGGTTAGTATTCCCAGAATACTTAAGTTAACCTTTGATCCAACTTGAGGAAGGGTAGAAATAATATTTTTGTTGCACAATTTTTGACGATTCCATGCTGTAAAGAATTTTCAAAGTCAAAAGCCATTTTTGTTCTTAAATTCATGGAAAATCACCTTCCTTGGTTATCTTTAAGATTCAATTCCTATGAGTCTAATAGATTTGTTGCACCCAAGTTGACTGACAAGGTCATGGCTTTGTAAACATCACATTTATTTGGTTCAATCAGCATCAATTCCTTCTGGTGATTGATAACAACTAGTGCCTACCATTGGTCATAATTTATGGACAATGTTAACATTTTGGGGAGTGAAATATAGCAAGTCATAACTAATATTTGCTGCCAAGCTGAAATAAATATAAAGAGAGAAAGAGAGGACAAGGATGGGGAGAGAGAGAGAGAGAGAGAGAGAGAAAGAGAGAGAGAAAGAGAGATTGAGATTTTAAAATGTCTAATTCATCTTTAAAAAAAAAGAAGCAGGGGGTGGGGGTGGACTGTCCACCTAAACAAATTGGGGAAAAGATTGGAGTAGAGAAAGGTGAGTAAATGATCAAATCTGAGAGCATTATTCAGAATTAAAAAATAGATATTCTGTAAAGTGTATACCAATTAGTAATCAATTATGTTCATTTTAAGCAACTGCAGCTGCCTTTTTTGGGATTGCTACTGCATTTACCAAACTTTAAGAAAAGAAATAAATTGCTGGTACTTGGCTATGTACTTCCTAGCTCAGTACAGCACATCAGGATAGGTGAATTCTTTCCAAAAGGAATAGTTTTTACAGTTTTTCATGAAAGACTAATACATCACTGCCACCTAAAATATCATTAGTTTTACTATCTTGGAATAATGCAGCAATGTAGATATTGCAAACAATCCCTTAAATTTTGAAAATTAAAAAGACAATATGTAGATATGCCCTACTGACATGACTCAATAGGTTATCTTCCAACATACAGATAAAAGTGTTAATTTTGAAAAATTTGTTTCCCCACTTTAAAGTCTTTAAGGGAATTGTTGAAAATCATTTATATTTAATAGTCATTATCATAAGGAAAAATAAACACACAACACCTCATACAAGTTAAAATATATCTATCATTTTTATTTTTCAAATATTGTGATTATATATCTTCCATGCATTTGATTACTTAAAAACATTTAAATAAAATAAGAACTTCGTAAAGTAATAATCAATGGCCACCCATTATTATTTTAAGAACTGAAGGAGTTTCATCAGAATGGTGAATGTAAATCAGAAGCAGAGATAAAGGGATAAAGCAGAGCAGGTGAATGAAACTGGGGAAAACATAAGAGAAATAAAGATTAAAAATAGGGAAAACAATAAAAGCAAAGAGAGATTAAATAGTGTCTTTAAAAGAACTACACAAAATAGTTATATGTTCCAAATTTTATAAATTGAGAAATGTACTTTTATTAATTTCTGTTTCATTCACTAAAATGAATGTAAATTTGATATATAATGGCATAATTTATAAATGGCTATTTTAGGGTCTTGATAAGTTTATCAATTTTATTACCATCTTTTATTCAGGTTCTCCTAATTTTCTGAGAAAATATGTAACTGCTCTAATTCTCTATTTACGTTTTGATTTGTACAAACATTCAAGTTTTCTAAAACATAAATAGATGTTTATTTTAAACATATTTCTTATACATAATTGTGATTTAATGCCAATAAGAGCAAAATAAATGTTAATTTAATTGGGAGGTGGGTAGAAGCAAATCTGCCACAATTGACATGGAAAGATATTATAAATTACAGAAACTGAAGAATGTTATAAATTTTACATAGAATTATCACATTTCTATGAGACACATTAGCATCTCAACTCTCTAGTTGTGTTTCTATATTTCTGATGTACGTATGTTTTTGAAAAATATATGCCAAGAATAATGGAAATTTTCTTCTACTGTTGATAATTGGCTTATTGAAACTCCTTTTTTTAACATTCTATATGAATTTTCAATACGAAGATGTTCAATGAAAAGTTATTCTTGCAAGACTGAGATTAAAACTTAATAAAGAAGCCAGGCGCGGTGGTGCATACCTGTAATCCCAGAGGCTCTGGAGGCTGAGGCAGGAGGATCTCGAGTTCAAAGCCAGCCTCAGCAAGGGTAAGACACTAAGCAACTCAGGGAGACCCTGTCTCTAAATAAAATAAAATAGGGCTGGGGATGTGGCTCAGTGGCCCAGTGTCCCTGAGTTCAATCCACAGTTCAAAAAAAAAAAAAAAAATAAAAAAAAATAAATTTCAAAATATTTTATATGTTTTCTATGAAACAAATTCAAATTTCTCTCTCTCTCTCTCTCTCTCTCTCTCTCTCCCTCTTTTTCTTTCTCTCCCTCTTTTTCCAATGGACACAAGAAGAGCATCTTTAGAAGGATATATCAAATATGACTGGTATTTTGAAGCTGTTTCACATCAAACTTTCTATGCCCCCAGAATTAAAAGAAACAAATGAATATATTTTAATTTTTTAATTGGAGCCTATGAAAAAACTTCAAAATATTAATAATATTTTACAATACATCACTGTCTTACTGAATTCCCAAAGTATTTAAGCTTTACTTTGGTATAACTGAAATAAAGATAGTACACATTTCTCGTAAGCGTCTTGATGGATCAAGATGTCTACATACCCTTGTGATGTCCTCGTAAAACCAATGTGTCCAACATTTTGTCATCAACAAAAATTTCTGTACGTGTATGCACCTGTGCATGTTGGTAAGAATACAATAACTGTTCTGTTCTCTTAAATATAGTTTTATTAATGAGAGGACATATTATCTAGCATATTTCTGAAACTTATTTATCTCATACGTAGAAACTTTACACTCATTGAAAAATAATCCCTTTTCCCCATTTCCTTGCTTTGGCAACCACCATTCTATTCTTTGCTTCTTTGGGTTTGGCTATTTCCCATAGTATTTAACCCTCAATCCTCACACCTCCTTCTCTTAGTTTCCTCCATCAGCCTTCCCCTAGAAACCTGTTTTATCTGAGAGCTAATCTTTTTATTCAGTGAACTAGTTCTCAAAAATTAAAATCATGCAGTAAAAAGGTATTGAGCAATTATGCTACCAATTTATTAACAGTTTGTACTTTTACTACACTTGTTGATTTTTAGCTAACATAAATTGTAAATTTGAGAGACATTTATGAAAGGGGAAAGAAGAGAAGTTTCTGAAAGACTTGAAACACCTCTATAACCCTAAACCAATAACACAATGGAGCTATCTAGTGGATAGAGAAGATTTAAATAAATACAATGGATTGGCAAAGCATAGTTTGTGATTTTCACAGATTTCAAATTTGTATGATTAAATTTTTGTTGACAAACTTCCTAGATTCAAAAATTATTTTATTCTGATAGATGTTCACTATTGACATTACTCCTAAAGATCTAGCACAAAGAAAAATATATTAGAGGTCCACGAGTTTTTGTGTGCATATGTGTTCTAAATTCCAGCCTTAAAATCTTAATTAAAACATTCAAATACAGTATGGTGGTGCACACCTGTAGTCTCAGCTACTTGGAAGGCAGAGCAAGAGGATCACAAGTTCAATGATAGGATGGCCAATTTGACCAGATGTGGCCCCAAAATAAAAATAAAAGAAGATTGGGAATGTATGAGAATATAGAACACTTGCCTTGCAGAGGTAAGGCCCCTGCTTTGATCTTCAATTTTGGAAAAAAAAAAAAAAAAGAACTTTCCACTGTGCTTTTAAACTGTGTATTGGTCAAATACATACAATTACAGACATTTAGAGAAGATTTGCATTCTGGAAACATGTGAAAATTATCTAAAGGTAACATGCTTTAGTATAAAATGATATTGAAGACTGAATTTTAAACCACTTCTATCTTCATTTGAATGCATTTATTTAATAATTAGAGTGAAGTTCAAAAAGTATTTTTTCTCCAAATACCCACTTAGAAGAATAATTTGCAAATTAATCCTGAAAGATACAAGAGAAACTAGAGAATAAATACGGTTTTTAAAAATGGGGAAAGTTGGTCTGAATTTCATGAAGCAATCCACTCTAAAGGTCAACATTGAGGGGACTGATGTCGGGGACAGCTCTCTTTATTCTTGATAATTACTCTAATGAGTCTACCAGCTACTTCATCTTGTACAAGCTAACATTTATTGCACTTCCTTTGCCCTCTTCTGTCTTGATAGTGACAAAGAGGTTGTACATTGGGATTGAATGATATTGATTGGTCTACAGACAATTAAAAAACACTATCTCATCTCTTAATGAGCTATCCTACAAGGGATTCATTTAAAAAATTATGTAACAAGAAGTATGCTCTATTCCCTTATTACCAGATTATTTAAAGCATACTATTTAATTTTGATGCTTTCTATGGCTGGTGACAGAATAACTCCTGATCTTAAGTCATGCTTTCAGACTTTTGTGTTGGTTTTGACAATCACATTGTTCATCTGGTATTGCTTCTTACACTTTCTGTCTTTATATCCTGGGCACTTCCCATTTCAAATATTTCCCCCAGATAATAATTAATAAAAAGAATCAAATTATTTTCATTCAACATATATGCCATTACTGTAGAAGGAAATTTTAAAAAGTTTTTATCCCTCCTCCTAATTTTCAAAATGGCAAAGGTTTCTTTTTTGCTATTTCTTATTTTTACTCTTTGATGTGTTGCCTTCACTGTATGTACTTAGAATTTATTTTTTAAGCATAAGTTAATACAACATTCCCAAGTAATGATGATGAATCTAACACTGAACAGGGTGTGGAAGGATGGGGGTGAATAGAACTCATCCCAAAATTAAAAGAATCCAAAGTTAAATTCAGTAGACTGATGCATAAATAATTCTGTCATAATTAGTTATAATACAAAATGAACATAGTAGAAGGCTTTATGAATTTTAAAAATTTTAGTAATAATAAAAGATTCCTCAGTAAAATCAATTTTGATAGTTCAAAAAGTGAATTTGTATTTGGATTGAATTAACAATATTCTTATTAACTGGGTGACCTTGGATGAGACATTCAATCCCTCTAACTATAATTTCCACAATAATAGATGCCAAAAAGAGAAGTTAGGATAGAAATAGCTGGGTGCAGTGGCATATATCTTTAATACCAGCGACTCGAGATGCTGAGGCAGGAGGATTGAAAGTTTAAAGCCAGCTTCACCAATTTAGCAAGGCCATAGGCAACTTAGTGAGACCCTGCTCAAACTTTAAAGAAGAAAAGGGTTGGGAATGTGGTTTATTGGTAATGGGCCTCTGGGTTCAATTCCTGGCACAAAAAAAAGAAGAAGGAGATGAAAATGGATTACATGAAATATGCAATTAAGACATACTCTACAGGGCTTCAGCAAAACAGATAATCAATACAGATAATAAATAAAGAACGCTGCAATCACCATTACTCTCCTCTTCTTCCCCATTTAATTTTCCTATTCTTGTCATCACCATGAATTTGACATCTATGGACTAGAACTCACAAGTCAGAATATTAGAGATGGCAACATCTAGGCAAGAGAAATAATAAAAGAAGAGCTTATACCTTTTGTCTGCACAATTATGACTGGCTCACTGTGGTAGATTTTAGTGCACGTGGAAAAACAATGGAAGGAACTGGTTGGAAATGAAAGCAAATTTTAGGAGCATGTAAGATACTCAAGAGTTTGTGTTTCATTACAGAGCAAGGATTTGCTCAGTTTGAAGAATGCAAATGACAGATTTCTTGGTTTAAAAGCTGATGACGGATACTAATGAGAATGGATGGAGTTGAGTACCACATAAGGAGACAGAGTTTGATGTTTCTTCTGTATCATCATCATTTTTTATTCTAAGAACATTTAAAATTATTTTGTCAACTGGAATTTGATAAATTTTACTTTGTGTTTTGTCTGTCTGGTTTCTAAATCCCAAACCTTTACCTGTAGTTATCTCAAATATCTGCATAGAGCACTACACTCTTGGCTGTCATTTTCTTTCTTCTACTTTTCCAATATTTTCTTCTCTTTTTACCTCCTTTTTACTTTTTCTTTTCAATCACCATTACAAAATTCTAAGCTCAGAATATTCAACTCTTATTAACAGATGATCACAACCATTCACTGAATAAATATTTACTGTATGTGAAGTATGGACCACACTGCATTCTCATTTGTGCTTTCACCCGCTCTGTGATATTTCCACCTTAAGAATTCATTTCTAAACGATTTCACCAAGAATTTCCTCATTTTTAATTGTCATAATGAATAGTGATGGTTGATTTTATGTGTGAACCTCACAGGGCTACAGGCTAAACCATTGGGTTAACCATTATTCTGGATGTGTATGTGTTTCTGGATGAGATTAACATTGGAATCAGTGGACTGAGGAAAGCAGGTTGCCTTCCACAGTATGGGTGAACCTCATCCAATTCACTGAAGGCTTAAATAGAACAAATGTGGAATAAGAGAATTCACTCTCTGTCTGGCTGTTGTTGAGGTGGGACAATGTAATCTGTTGCCTTCATATCCAGAGTCAGCCTGGAACTCTCAGCACTGACTTTCCCAGATTCCTGATTCTGTTTCTATTTCTCCGGGAACCCAGACTCACATGTGAATAATAGAAACGAACAATACCTGTTTCCAGCTACTGGCTACATACTGTATGCCAGGCCTGTGCTGCAGACTTTATTATCAAATGATTCATTTTCTTGGTTCTCAGTTTTCCTATCTTTAAAATGGGTGCAATGATTGTATTTAAATCATAATTTTTTTAGGATAATTGTATGCATTAATTTACAGAAAGCACTTTGATGAGTGCCTGGTATGTACTATGTACTCAAAGAATATTATATATATATATGCATATTATGTATATATAACATATATACATGAGTATATATATACACATATATACTTGTGTGTATATATATATTTCACCTCTGTGTTATAGCTGAGAACATCGGGTCTTTAGAATCATTATTAACTTTTTCAAAATCACAGATAAAGTAATAGGATCTGGATTTGAGTCTACCTATGTCTGAGTCAGGATTTATTCTTAACCTACAGATATCATTGAATCAATGTGTTCCAGAAAAGCTTCAAAAAAGAATTATTTTCTACAGGTGGAAGATCCCTAAAATTCAGTTCAGTTTGAGAACTTGAAGAATTGAGTATGTCACTCTTTGTTAGTAGAGAGCATGAAAATTGGCAAGCCTTAAAACGTCTGTTTAATCATGGAAGCTATTTGCTCATTTCTTTATAGATTACTAAATGTTTTTATAGTAAATTATGGGGCAATCTGTTTTCACTCTTAATGATAATAAAGAATACATAAGCTCTAGATTATGAATTCTAACCTGTTTTAACATACCAGTGTCATTTCATTGGGACATTTGCAGAATTGAAAATCTGAGACTTAATGAGTTAAGGGAGGTTATAGAATATGTCCAGAAGAACACTGTCTTTCTCTTTCTACAGTCCCTACATAATAGGATCAAAGTTGATGAAGCACATCTGTCTCTTTACCCTGATAGACTGGTACACAGCGTTGTATTTTCCTATGAATTCTCTTCATCGTGTTCATTATTTCTATAATGGTATATTGAGGGTCTAAGCTAGTCCTAACAATTATTTCCTCTCTCTCTTTCCAAACCTTTGCCCTGAAAATGAAGTTACTTTTCTGCCTTTAATTGTTTAATGAAAATTAACTCTCGACTTGGGTGAAGAATTTTAGAAGACAATCCAGTGTGAAGAGGGAAAGGAGGGCATCCAAAGGATAAAAGGAACCCCTTCTGTTCTTAGAAAGTGTGTAAGGTAATGCCCTACCTTTCATTTTAGGGATCATTAATTTTCTTCCAATTTACCACTAGATGGACTAATTTAGAGGTCTACATCTATTACACAAATAGGGTTGAACAAATCTATTCTGTTTTGTAGTTTTTGTTTTGCTCTCTCTTTTAATGAACTTGTAGTTTCCATTCATTTCTATTTAAAAATTGTTTTCGACCAACTTATTACCAGGTGCTGTGGAACATAGAGACACATATATCTTTAACCCTTCCCTGGAGATCTAATCATCTGTAAGGGAGGTAAAATATATATCAGCAATTTTTGTAATACCATAAGAATTTGCTAGGTGGTGACACAGTACAGGATATGGTGGAATGGGGTTACCTGTCTGGATTTGGTGAAGACTTGAGGAGGGAAGAGTTGATGTTAGTCTTGAGAAATGAGTTGGAATATTCTTATTCATTCTCTCTCTCTCTCTCTCTCTCTCTCTCTCTCTCTCTCTCTCTTCCCTTCTCTTTCATCCTCTTTGCCTGTCTCCTTTTCCTTCTCTTCCTCTAACTCCTCCTCCTTGTTCCCCTTCATCTTTCTATCCTCTCCCATTTCTTCTCTCCCTGTCCTTAAAGACAACTCAAAAGAGAAAAAAGAGGGCAAAAGCACGTCTGTCCCCAGGAGCAGATAGTGAGTGAAGCCTTTCTTGTTCAACATTGCTACTGCAAGAGCTACCCTGGGCAGAGGAAGCTGGAGGAGGCTGGGGACCAAGCTGGGACCACAGTGTGAGGACTTGTGTATCATCCTAAGAGTAATCCTGGCGTCAGGAAATGACTCCCTTTTTCCCCAAGAAGAGATCTCTGTGATGAAATATATGAGACAGAACAATCACTGTGCAGTAATAGGCATAATGAATTGAGAGAGTTAACTATGACCATAAGACGACTTATAAGTTCACTTATCATAACAATTCACTTATCAACAAATGGTAAAAAGACAATTATCCTCACAGGACATCAAGTGCCTTCATTTCCCACTCTTGCTGCCATGTCAGCATGTGCCTTTATCTAGATGTAATTTTTCAAGATTAAAAAAAAAATAAGAACTTGTTATGTCAGAAAAGTTGCTCAGTAAAACTTAAGCATGGAATGATACTGGATTGATTACATTCACTAGGAAACCTTTCAACAACACATACATTCAAGATGAAAGGATTAAAAGACATTTTTGAATTACCTGATAACTTCTGAAAAAAAAATACCATGGTGACTAAAATCCTATGTGGCTAACATCTGTTGATTCAAATTCTGTTCTTAAAATAATACTATCGAGAAAGAAATCGAGTATCTTTTACAGTACAGTAATTTTATGTGCTAACAAATTAGGGAGAATACCATGAACAGTTTTTAGTGTCTGTTTTCTGCCCCAAATCCACAAGTTCTTTGAAATGATACACTTGAACACTCACTGAACAACAACAGAAATGTGTCTTGGTTCTTCCACACTGGAGGAAACATGGGATTTTCTAAATGAATTTAATAGCACCAAGTCCTTTTTTGTAGGTATATAAGGTAGATCAAAAGTCTGCTGAGTGGAAGCCAAATAAAAGGAAAGGAAGTAAGAGGAACAATAGGAGTATTTTATGTTCTCCCTAATTGAATTAATATGAAAGAACAAGGAAGTATATAGTCTGAAAATATGGGGCAAGTATCTATTCTAATCATATAGTAAAGGGCATAAAACATAGCATATGGTACTTAAAAATCCACATGATAAGGGGAATGTAATATTTAATTGAATTTCTTTTGTCATCACCATTTGAAAGCAGAACACTGCTAACCCCAAAGATTACATTTAAATTAGTCTAAAAGCAAGTTAATCTTATTTTACAATGCAATATAAAAGAATAAAATATGAATAGGACATTGATCAATAGCTTTCTGAAAAAAAGTCATTCCTATATAGACAGTGTTTTGAAGGATGAATAAAGATTGAAATACAAAAATATGAATAGTCCAAAATTTAATCTGAGTTTCTAAAATGTATTTTGTGAATTTAATATTAATCATTGAATTCAATGTCCTCTACAATAAACCCTCATCATGGTTTGATTGTTGAATGTCACTTAAGCCTATCAAAGTCCATTATAATCCCTTTTGTTGTTAATGAACTCAGAGAAAGTAACAGAAGAGTAGCTCCTCTCACTTACATTGAACATTTGGCCCAGGCACTGGGGCCATTTGTAAGCATTAATTCACAATTCTTGCCAGCAAAAATACCTTATTTCCGGCCATTAATATTCTCATTCTTTATGCTGTATGTAGTATGTACTTCCTCTCTGTTTTCCCTATGCCTTTGAATTTTTTTTAAATTTTTGTCTTCCCATTAATGTTGGAAAGACACATTTTTAGGAGCATAATCATTAATTACAGGAACTCAGTTTCGAGAGCCTCTCTGCCAGAACCTCCACCGGATCTCAATTACTACTTTGCTTTCCAATTGGCTGACTGTCTCTACTGCACTTATCCATAAACTCTTGGCCTATGCTACTTTGTTGGTGCTAAGGGAGCAGAAGTAAATGGCGGGGATCTCCCATGCGATTTTGATTACTGCTTTACTTTCCAACTTGGTTGGATTCTATCCACAACTCTCCCTCCACCTTTGCTTCATAGTTCCACCTGTCCCTCATAGGTTCTAACTAATTCATGCAATTAGTTAGGACACCTAGACTCCACTAAGTGCTTTTGGATCACATTTTTTAATGAACTGACAAATATTTTTATTTTTATTATGTTTAATGTGATATTTAAAATATGTGTGCATTGTGGAATAGCTCAATTGGCTAATTAACATAAATTACTTTATATACTTACCATTTTTATTATGAGAACATTTACCCTGCTCTTTTAGAAATTTTCTAGAAAAATAATATATTGTTTTTAACTATACTCAGCATGTTGTAAAATAGATGTCTTGAAATCATTTTTTCCACCTAACTGAAATTTTATACTTTGACCAACATCTTCCCAATGCCCAGACCACACAATCTCCATCATTGGTAACCATCATTCTGTTCTGTTTCTGTGAGTTCAAATTCTTCAGATCCTTCAGATCCCATAGGTAAGGGATTACTTTAAAAGAATTAGGGAAGGCCTGTCATTTTTTTTTTTTTTTTTTTTTTTTTTGGTGGCACCTTTTCCTTATCCCCTGAGAAAATTCTCTCTTGAGAAGCTACTTGCACCCCATCTGTACAAGTAGACTAAAGTAACAACATAGATTAATCTTACTCCAGAACAGAAGTGGTTAGAGTCTTCACTGAGCTAGCTACATTCTCCTGTGATGTGAATGTTCTTGTCCCCTCCAAAGGGCATGTTGAAACTTAATCCCTTCCAAAACTCAGGTGTTCCCAGGGTGATGGTATTAACAGGTGGAGGCTTTAAGAGGTCCTGAGAACTGCTTTCATTAATGGGATTAAGGCTCTTTTAAAATAGAGGCTTCATGCAGCCTTCCAGTAAACTTCTCTGGCTCACCCTTCTCTCTTCTGCCTTCTACCATGTGATGGTACACACAAGAAGGGCTCCACAGACCAAATGCCAGTGTTTGATCTTGGACTCCCTTGTCACCTGAACTGTGAGAAGTAAATTTTTGTTATTTAAAAATGACGCAGTCTTGAGTATTTTGTTGTTGCAGCACAAATGACCTAATACATTCCCTCATCCAAATTATCATAGTTCTTTGTCTATTAATTTATTTTTTGTTAGGAGTGATTTATAATGCAGCATTTACCTTACATTTTAATTGTTTCCACTCTCCATGGTCAAGATCCTGCCTTGTGCGATGTCTTATCTGAAAGTCCTAGCACAGTGCCTGACACATACTAGCTGCTAAATCATTACTGAAAGAACTAATGAATGAGCATAATCATCACATGATTGTATAGAGAGGTTTAAGAAAGCTTTTTATGTATTGGTGGCACATCCTCAGTTGTCTACTTCAGTGCCTAAAATTCTAACATTAAGCATGCATTTTTTCTTAATAATGTCTATAGAGGAGCTTGTTAAATTGGTTATACCCCTAAGAGGCAATCTTTCTCCTTTGTTTGCCCCACATTAAGGAAAGAACAGGCCCTGAGGTACTTCAAACTTCCATGACCCCTTGAAGGCCACAGGAATTGCAAATATACAGATAAATCATTAAGTCTCCAAAGGGAAGTAACATTGTTTTCCTTTCACCCAATTTGATGGGAATCATTATTTTACGGTTACTACAAAAGGACTTTATCTTACTTCCTAGTTATGACCTATCAGTTCTGATGAATTATGGGCAAGGATCTTCCTCGCCTGTTGGGACTGATCCAGGAGCAACCAGTGTGCACACAGGGGCAGGACAAAAAAGCTGCATTTGTAAATGATTTTATAGACTTCTGGAAGTGCTAAATCTGGAAGGAACTTAGTAACAACACAATTCAATGTCTCCACTTACAGAGGAAGGAAAGGAAGCTTATGGTTCTCAACTTTCTCAGAACTTGTATGAAAATTGTTTTTTTTTTTTTAACTTTCCAAAAGTCAATGATTTGAGAACATGATTCATTCAGAAAACCTAAGAATATTTAAAAATTGTATCAAAATCTTCCAATTTAACCAATGTACCATCTTGTCTATTAGTTGAGGTGGATAAAGGAAATACTAAAATAGATACAAAAAGCCATACATACACACACACACACACACACACACAAACACTTACCCTGTGTCTTAATGTCATTGCATTTCACATCCAGAGAACCGGACATGAATTGCAGCGCAAGTTGTGTATGTGGACAGGCAGTATGATCACAGTACTCCTGAGAATCAACTTTATTTATTTATTTTGTGGACCTATTTTTAGTTGAAGTTCTTTTTTAACTTACCTCAAAACTCTGTTAAATAATAATAGAATTCCCTACAGGCAATTTCTTCACTTCTTCCCTCACCAAGAGTCAGGCTGCCTTCCCCTTCACAGTGCTACTGCCTCATTGTGATATTTTTTTTTTTTTAAAGATCTATGTAGGAGTAGCTATTTTGTGTAACTTGCTGGTTTTCGCGAGTCCATTTGATCCAGAAACAACATGAGTCTGATCTCATCATTTGCAGACTGAAGTGAGGTCAGAATAGTAATTGATAAACAGCAAGCACTAGTAGCTACATGTTGGATAAAACAATAAACAGGAAGAGGCAAGGAGGTGCATGTGTGTGTGCACACATGTGAGTGCATATGATGGGAAGGGAACTATGTCTAGCAGAAGGATTATATTTGACCCATTTAACAAAGAGGTGAGCAGCGTGGCTTAGCATCTTCAGACTCTTCTACATTACCTGATTATGATTCTTATATTGTGATCTTTTGTTTCAATAGTCGTTGCTTCATGATCACAATATGGATACTCTGGCTTCATCTTAATGTTTCATGTAGTAAAAGAAAAGACGAGTAGAAAGAGTTGACATTGTTTCCTAAAAGTCCCCAGTGGATTCCTGCTTACATAATATTGGAACATGGTGTGTGGCAGAAGAACATTTTTTGCAAATGTGTCTGAGAACTTAAGGTTTTTTTTTTCTAATTTGAATTAGACAGTATCCGGTTTTATTTTGTTTTGTTTTGTTTTGTTTTTATGAGAAAGAAGAGGGGATATGACACGATGACTTACTATAAGTGAGCTTTGTTTTCCACAATTTAGGTAAATCATTATTTCTTCTTCATAACCAAAATTCTTACATGGGAAAATGAAAAATGTAGACTAATTAGGGAATTTCAAGCCCCTCTGAGTACAGGATCCAGGTGGGTGATAGAAAAGTACCTTTTGGGATTACAAAGCCCTGGCTGTCACAGAACTCCTTTGCATGAGGACACAGCCTCTCAGTTCCATGGTCATGGAGGAATGTGCCCTGTCTTATGTTTGTAAATAAACTGAAGACTACAATCTTTGTAATTTCAAAGTAAATACTCTCCATTTGCATGTTTGTAACTGATGCAATATTTAAAACACAGAGGAATGGAGCAAAGGATTTGTCCTACAGGGAAGGAGTTGAGGGCTTCAGGACAGTTCTCAGGACCCCAGGGGCTGAAAAAAGATCAGTGTTTTTGCTTTCTGTCTGAAGTCATTAAAGGGCACTTTTCACACCATCACCAGGGTGAATATCTTAAATGATGAGGGGCAATGTCATAAGACCCCCAAAAATGTTTCTAGGCAATTTACCTTCAAAATCCAACTTTGCCACTCTGTGGGTTTTCCTTTGACTTATTTACAATTGTAAAGGAACACAGAATCCAATGATGTTGTTGGGCATGTTTATGTTTCAACATAAATAATTACATCTTTGGTAGTATAATTGACATAAACAACATTAAATTAGGGGGGCTATTTACATTGATTGTTAAACTGTACCCCACACAAACATTGTCATTCTATAACTAAGTTAAGAAAATGTCTTTCCTGTGGGTTAGACATGCAAATTTTTCTGATTTACAGGCTGTGAAGCACAGTTGGTGTGTAGTGTGAGACTATGTTGAGAATTGCTAAGTGGCTCATAAAGGAATCAGGAAACTGACCTGTTGAGCCAGTTGGATGCTGATGGTGCTGATGACCAGAGGATGAAAGAGCACCAACAAAGATGAGCACAAGGACATCATGCAGTGTTTTTTAGTGGACATTCAGTACATAATTTTTTCACCAAATATTCCAAACTGGACTGATTTGTCTTGCTCTGAGAGGGTATAAAATAAGCCCATCAGGGCACAGTACTAGTGGAAACCCATATTTCCTAACTAATACATCCATTAGCAAAAGTAAACATCTGGGTGCAGGGCAGCTAACATTTCATGTCAACAAAAGTGCAAACTTCATGACCAAGTTTTTAAAAGTATGCTGAATATAACTACATTTACAAGCAAAATTAAAGACTGAGGGTATAATTATTTTTAACTTGAAAAGGGTTTTGCAGAATGATTCTGTTCATATAACTTCATATATGTCCTTTTTCCCAATGTCATTCAGTCTTTTGAGTCAAACTCTATCTTTTGGGTAATGCTCCATACCATGAGTTCATCATTATGCTTCTAAAGTTTGCAGCAAACATGGACTTTACAACTTGCACAGGTAGAAACCTTATTAGCCTTCTGTTTCATTATCACTGCAGTTTTTTAATGCTACCATTCTTCTTGTATTAGCAATTGTACTAACTGTAAAAAACAAGGACTTGATTATTTAATCTCTCTATTGCAGCCAGAATAGCCAATGTCACAGTGGAGTGTCTTGAGCAATTAAGAAAAAAAAAATTGCATTGCACATAACTTTGAACTATAGCAATGAGTTGTGCATATTCTAAGAGCTTATATAAGACTAACTCCCTAAGGTCATCTGTTTCACTGAATACTAATGCTGTCACACTTGCTATTTCTACATGTTTTGTTTTTTTGTTTTTTTCAGAAGAATTTTGTTTCCAGGGCCAAGACTGAATTTAATTAGTAAACTTGAGCAAATTAACAAACTAAAGTTTCTTTGTTAATTCCCATTAAATAATTTAAATCACTTCATAATGAATGGAGTACTGCTTATCTTTTGATTCTTAGTAATATTCTATTAATAGATAATCAGGAATGACAGATGGAATCAATCTATTTAATTGAAATAACCAAATAAATATTTGGACAAGCTATGTGAGTTTAATAGTATATTTTGAATCCATTACAAGAAACATATGTGCATTAGGATTCTGCAGAGAAACAGAATTAATGGGATATACGTGCATATATATCCATATCTATACACACAGACACATATATGTATATAGAGAGAGAAAGAAGGAGGATTGAGGGGAAGAGAATGATTGGGAGAGAAATTGGAATAAAGAGTGACAGATTGTGGGTAGGAGAGACAAAGAACAGGCAAAGTATGCAATTCTCACTTTTGTTGGGAGTGATTTTCTCACACCTTTCCTTGGTTACTAGTATTCTTGTTCTCGAGGATCTTGGTATCAGAATTTTTCTTAGAGAGACACATAGTCTTCTCTTACTTGCAAGGATTATTACTACTTTTCCTTCCTTGAAGGTCTCAATGATGAATGTTTAGGAAGTATATCAGTAGCCCAGCAAGTCTGAAATCTTTTACCCCATTCAACACTCAAGGAACACACTTTGGAGCCAAACAGATCTAAATTAAAATACAGGCCTCAGTCACTTAAGAGATATCTGGCATGGATAATTTATTTGCCATTTTCATCCTTAATTTTCTTTAAAAATAGAACTAATTAGTCTAAAAGACGAGTTTAGTGTTTGAAAATTTCCATTTATATGTATTCCTTGAATCTAGTATGTGATCTCAGTGCAGAAATACAGCTGTGCCTCTAAAGGGACTGGCCTGAGCGCTGACCTGTCTACCTGAGCAAATGCCTCAGACAAACTGGCTAACAAATCTTTCTCCAATCATCCCAGGACCCTTTAAATACTTTCCCTTCACCTGATGTTCCTGCACTTGTGTGAGGTCTAATTCCTATAATAAATCCCTGTACCTACAGGACTTTCAGTAGCTCTGTGCTACTGAATGAAGTCAGATACACACACGACACCAACAAAACTCTCAGACTTCTCACATTTCACTCTTCAGAGAAGGGACTTCAAAGAACTCCATGCTACAACTGAAAGCATCCCATTTTGTTTTTTAATAGTATAATCAGGTGATGCTAATGACATATGGTAAAATAAATAGGACCCCTCAGGCATTCATACTTCCCTAGAAATTGATATTGATATTTTAGTCACAAAACTTGAACCTGAAATTGTGATCTAGAATCTAAAAAATGAAGGAGGAAAAAGCCAACTCCTCTGTCCTGAAGATTTATGATTTATAGGCACTTGGATCCAGATACATTCCAAGGTTGACTGAAACAGATGAAGGGGTTGATTGAAATGTATAAATGAAGCAGAGATTACCATTGCAAATTGTGTCAACCTTCTTACTGCATGGTTGGCCATCACCAAAAGAGTTCAGCCTTCCAGATTGCAATCACATATAATATCAGAGAATTAAATCACCCATTACCTACCCTTCAAGCACAGTTTCAGTAAATCTACACTTGGAATTCTAAGTAAGTTTTGACTGAATGAGAAATGTGCAATCAACCGATAGATTTCAAAGTCCCCTGATACTCTTCTTTCCAAAGAATCACAAAGCAGTACCCATTAAAATTAGGCAAAACTGCATATGCATTTTAAACTACACACATCTAGAGATTTTCAAGTCCTGCTCAGAAGGAGAGTGATCATTTCATTCCAAAGATGCTATTTACCCTCCGATTCTTAGAGTTGCCCTATAATGAAAACTACCATGGAATCTGATCTCTGATCTCTGGCTATCATTCCACACTCTACCCTCATATTTACAAGATACAATGCTTTTGCTCTGAACTCAGCGGTGGTTGCAAGGTGTATCAACACTACAAGACTATTAGTAATCAATTCCTGCACAATTTTGGATTGACTGGTGCCATCACGATTCATGTCAGTCAGGGAGAGCTGTGTGTACACCCACCACAGGTCATATGCTTAAGAAACAATCCATTTGAGGATTTAACAGTAAATTCAATAATATTTTAGTATTAATTTTCATAAGACAGCTTTGTAAGTTGGAGATGCTAAGTTTCTTTGACTCTAAAAAGCCCTCTCCAGAAAATACTCTGGATTGGCTTTTCTAAACTTCCCAACTTTTCTTCCCTCCCTGTTTCCCAATCTTCCCCACTTACCTGCATTGTATTATACATGTCCTTAAGTGCTCAGTTCTCTACTTCTTACTTTTTATTCAATTTTCTCCTGTAGTTTTAGATGTTTGTGCTTTCTGTCTACACTTAGAGTGATTACTTCACTTAACCAAACAACAAACTTGAAAATAGTTAACTTATCCACTTTCCAAATCATACAATCTATTCTATATCATTCCTTTGTTTCCCTTTCTACTGATATATATGATTTTGTAATCGATTTTATGATCATTATTTTCCTCTTCATAAAATTTTGAATTAATATTGTTTTATATGATCATTATTCATTTAGATTTAATCACATATTTACCAATATAATTGCTCAAAATTTTTTCTTTTATCTCTGCCTTTTCATACAGTACCATTTTCTTTCTACTTGCATTCTGCCTTCAGCAGATATTTTATTAAATATTCTTTGGCTTATTTCAGTTTGTATTCTTTAAATTTTATTTCCTCCTTGCTCATGAAAGATGCATTTTTTGGATATATAATTTTAAGATATCTCAGTTCACTGAAGGTATTATTCCATTATATTGAGTTTCTCATGGCTGTTGCTGAGAAGTCTGTTTAAATTGTTCATCTTCTATAGTCTATCTTTCCTCCAGAATCTTTAAGATTCCATTTTCCTGTGGATTCTGTAATTGAATTATGATATAGCATGTGAAACAGAAATCCGTATCCTTTTAATGTCATTTCTCTCAGTAACTGATGTATTTTTACACTCTGCTAAGTTATTAGTTAATTAAATTTTTTTATTTAGTTGGTGAACTTCAAACTTGAAGATAAGTTGAAAGAACAGTACAATGAAGACTAATAAACTGACTCTCAAAATCCTGCCATCTCTAATTCTCCTCTATCTTTCAACAGTACATACACAAAGCTGTTTTATCAAATAATCTAGATTACATACTCAGAATATCTCAGCATGCCTCTCCCAAGAACATATAACTGCAACATTACCACACTGAGACGAAGCAACACTGATATTTTAATACCCTCATCTACCATGCAACCTACCATACTGATCTCACTGGTAGTCATGCATATGTTCCTAATATCTATTTTTTAATCCATAGTACAAAGTTCATATATTGCATTTAAACTTTATGTTATTTCAGTCTTTCCTAATTTAGAAGAGTTGATCTGTCTCCCCTATTCTTTTTTTTTTTTTTAATGTTGAAAGTCCTCCTTTTATTACTGGGATGTAACCCTTTCATTTCTGATAACTTTTATTATTTACATTGAGTCTGGAAGTCCCCCTTTTTTCCCAGGGCAATTCCCTTCCTTAATGTGATAGTTTTTATTATATTACATGATTTTGGAAGTCCCCCTTTTTTCCTGGGGCGATTACCCTTCCTTAAGCTGATAGCTTTTATTATTTTTTATTATTATTATTATTATTATTATTATTATTATTTACTTATTGATTCATTGAACACAAATGGAGTACAGCTATTGTTTCTCTGGTTGTACACAAAGTAGAGTCACACCATCTGTGCATTCATACATGTACACAGGGCAATGATGTCTGTCACACATTCTGTTATTATTCTTA
>JAJEJO010000449.1:639544-676640 GCA_020662805.1 Glaucomys volans | reverse complement strand
ATCCTTCCTCCATTCTAGCCACCCTTCCCCCCCCCGCATAATTCATCATCATTCACTTATCAGAGAGACCATTCGGCCTTTGGATTTTGGGGATTGGCTGATCTCACTTAGCATAACTGTCTCCAACATCACCCATTTACTTACAAAAGTCATAATTTTATTCTTCTTTATGGCTGAATAATACTCCATTGTGTATATATACCACAGTTTCTTTATCCATTCATCTATTGAAGGGCATCTAGGTTGGTTCCACAATCTAGCTATTGTGAATTGAGCAGCTATGAACATTGATGTGGCTGCATCACTGTAGTAATCTGATTTTAAGTCCTTTGGGTATAGGCCAAGGAGTGGGATAGCTGGGTCAAATAGTGGATCCATTCTAAGTTTCCTAAGGAATCTCCACACTGCTTTCCAGAGTGGCTACACCAACTTGCACTCCCACCAGCAATGTATGAGTGTACCCTTTTCCCCACATCCTCGCCAACACCTGTTGTTGCCTGTATTCTTAATAAGAGACATTCTAATTGGGGTAAGATGAAACCTTAAGGTGGTTTTGATTTGCATTTCTCTTATAACAAGGGATATTGAACATTTTTTCATGAATCTGTTGATTGCTTGTAGATCTTCCTCTGTAAAATGTCTGTTCATTTCCTTGGCCCATTTATTGATTGGGTTATTAGTGTTCTTAGTGTAAAGATTTTTGAGTACTTTGTAAATTCTGGAGATTAGTGCCCTGTCTGAAGTATGTGTAGCAAAGATTTTCTCCCACTCTGAAGGCTCTCTCTTCACATTGCTGATGAAAACTACCCCATTCACAATAACCTAAAAAAAAAATAAAATACTTGGGAATCAATCTAACAAAAGAAGTGAAAGACCTATACAATGAGAACTACAGAACACTAAGAAAGAAATTAAGGAAAGTCTGAGAAGATGGAAGTATCTCCCATGTTCTTGAATAGGCAGAATTAATAGAGTCAAAATGGCCGTACTACCAAAAGTGCTATACAAATTCAATGCAATTCCAACTAAAATTCCAATGACGGACCTCATAGAAATACAGCAAGCAATCATGAAATTCATTTGGAGGACTAAGAGACCAAGAGTAGCTAAAGCAGTTCTTAGCAAGAAGAGCGAAGCAGGGGGTATCACAATACCAGACTTTCAACTATATTACAGAGCAATAGTAACGAAAACAGCATGGTATTGGCACCAAAATAGACAGGCAGATCAATAGTACAGAATAGAGGACCCAGAGACAAACCCATATAAATACAGGTCATGCTTGTCATACTTGACAAAGGAGCCAAAAACATACAATGGAGAAAAGATAGCCTCTTCAACAAATGATGCTGGGAAAATTGGAAATCCATATGCAGCAAAATGAAACTAAACCCATATCTCTCACCCTGTACAAAACTCAACTCAAAGTTGATCAAGGACCTAGGAATTAGACTAGAGACTCTGCACCTAATAGAAGAGAAAATAGGTCCAAATCTTCATCACGTTGGCCTAGGACCAGATTTCCTTAACATGACTCCCAAAGCACAAGAAATAAAAGCAGGAATCAATGATTGGGATAGAGTCAAACTGAGAAGCTTTTTCTCAGCAAAGGAAACAATCCCCCTATTCTTAATGTGTTAAAATCTTTTGAAAAGTCCAGGCCAGCTGTCCTGCAAAGAATTCCATGTTGTGGTTTGTTTGTTCCCATGAGATTAGATTCGGGTCAATAATTTGTCAAGAGCAACATAGAACTGGTGAAGTGTACCTCCCATTGCATTTTATCAGAAGACACAAAACATTAGGCTTTCGACAACCAAGTAAAGATTTAGTCACAATTTTCACTATATTATTTTTGCATTGTAAAGGAATGTATTCTACTTTTACATTTTATGAGTAAATGTGTGTGATGAAGCTTTGAAAGCATATGAACCTCCTATTCTTAAACACTATTATCACCCAATGATTTTAGCATTTTTTGATAATTACATTCCTTGCCTTAGTAAATTATAATAGGAGATAAAAATCAAGACCTTTTCTAGTCCATCATTTTAGCCACATTTATTAGGCCATGCAAGGAGTAAAAAATGTTCCCATTTGATATCCATGAAATTGAAAGAGCCTTCAATGACCCAACCACACTTTCTCTCCCTGTTTGGTTCCTGCAGATAAGATCACCTCTCCAAGTCACCCTACTTATCCAACAAAACAGGTACAGTTCCTGCTTATCACTGAGTAGTGGGTTTCAGTTCCCTGCAAGCTTGCAGAGCTATTTAAACAAACAAATCTCATCTTCCCATGAGTACCAGGAGATAGTATAAATCCTGCCTCCCACAGCTCTGGATACTTCCTCTGTTTCCCAAGTGAACCCATGCATGGGCCTCCATGGTGAATGGATGGTGATAAAAACATATTGTATTCCAAAAGAGCCCCACTCCTTTTATTTATTTATTTATTTATTTATTTATTTATTGTACATTTTCTTCTTGCTCTTTTCTGTCACTCTGGACTAATCCTTTTAAAATTTAACATGCTATTCTCTATTTTTCTTATTGATCTACATATCTCAATGTTATCAATAAACTCTCTATGTAGAGTGTATCTGTTCTTTCCACCTCATCCTATTAATTATTGAGCACGCCTTTGCTTTCCAGCATAGCCCACCTAGTTCTTCCCTTTTTCAAACTTAACAGCCAGGTAAGTTTCCCAGTTTTAAATGTATGTCTTATTAATTAAGATTTGGGCATTAAATGCACACTCAGGTATTCTGAA
Organism: Glaucomys volans; assembly: GCA_020662805.1. Classification (NCBI taxonomy): domain Eukaryota; kingdom Metazoa; phylum Chordata; class Mammalia; order Rodentia; family Sciuridae; genus Glaucomys; species Glaucomys volans. The sequence goes on along the minus strand of JAJEJO010000449.1, from coordinate 673,871 downwards.
GAAACAGTAACATTGCAACGCAGAATAGTCAAATGGATCCAAAATGGATGACTAAAAGTTTGAAAAATATATCGCATTTTTGCTGTGTGTATGCATGGGTGTGTACTCAATGGGATTATATTGACACTTCTAAATAAACTCAACGTTACACTCTTCTTCTACACTTACCTCATTTCACATTTGCACTCCCTTCTCAAAACAATACTAATTCACTCACTCATTTGTTACTTCCCATAATACATGCATAAAACAGTTTCAAAATGACTATACCAATAAAACTATCAACAACAATTCCTACCAAGAAGAGTTAATGCTATTTTCTGTTGTTTTGGACTTCAGGATACATCTTTCTAAGCATGTGTGTTATGAATAATGTTGCTTGAATTAAAAGCCTCAATTAATTAGTAAATTAATTAATATGTTAATTAGTAAGTAAACTAATCAATCAAAAGTTACTTATTTTCTCAGTATGGTGGTTATCAATTTGATTCTCAGAATCAATTTGAATCAATTTTTTTTTTTTTTTTTCTTTCAGTGCTGGGGATTGAACTCAGGGCTTTGTGCATGCATGGCAAGTGCTCTACCAACTGAGCCTCATCACCAGCCCAATCAGTTACTTCTTTATCCTTTTAAACTCACTGACTTCAGTTTATTCAGTTTCTATTCCTTTTTGCAAACAAAAGCATAGACAGATACATAGACTAACAGATAAACAGAGATACACAGATATCTTCAGAGAATTATGTACCTTATTTTCCATTATTTGTTAAAGAAAAGCTAACATACTATAATCATTCTTTTCAACATATCCTCTGGTAATCAGATTAGTCCATAGAAACTTCTTTATCTTTCTTATGGAAAATTAGAATTCTAGTCAGTGGTTAAACACAAATTCTTCAAGGAGCACCTGATGTAGTTTTATGTATTTATAACTATAAATATGTTTCAATTTAAACCCTTGAATATATATTGCTTTTAGGCATGGAGAAATAACTTCCTGGTAAATTCCTAAGTATGGGGTTGTTGAAGCAAATATAGAAGTAGTTTAAATAAAAAATACTTCCACCTGCATAATTTTGGAATTGATTTTCAAGTCTATGTCACTGTCCTTAATGTCTTAATACTCTTATCAACAACTGCAACCAATTGTTCTAACTTTTCTAGAGTACATTAGTTTATGTTTTATCTCTGAGAATGAGTGACTACAACTAAATCTTACCTGTAATAATCAAGTCCAAATTTGAGTAGGGCAATGCCCTCCATTGTTGTATTGTATATGCATTTGGAGTGGGCTAGGATTTTATTGGGATCTTTTTGTCATAACTATCTCTTTATCATACCATCAACAATTATTTTACTACTAAAGCCATTTTAAATCCCTTAGTCTCTTACAGACATATGTTTTCCTTTCATAGACTTGGGAGGATGTAATTTGGATCAAAACAGAGGTCTCTCTCACATTATTTTAAAAATTCTCTCATAAATTAGAAGCATCATGCCATCTGTGAGATTGATACAGCCACCATCCTCTTATCCAACATGTTCATCCCTTTCAGTCACAAATTTAATGAAATTGCCTTTTGTCTATTTATTCAAAGATGTATTTCATACCCTTATTTACATATTTATAAAAGTTCTCACTGGACCAGATTGAGAACATTAACCATCAACAGACCCACAGGAAGTTCTACTGAATCCTAGATATCTCTTTCAAGTGTAAATTTATCCATTTGTGAATCTATTCATTTGTTTTTGTGATTATAATGATATTGTCACACCTATATTCATTATGTCTTTTGTACTTCACTGATTTGTTCATCTGGTCATTCTGACACAATGAGTCAGATGAATCTATCTTCAGGGCACTATTGGTATTTCCACCCTGAACCCACCCCACCGGCCAAAATCTCGTAACAGTTTTTTATTTTTTCATTTGTTAAACGAATGCTATATGTTGGTAGTTGTATTTACTGTATGTCAACATCTCCTGGGTATTTCATAATAACTGAGATAAGTATTATTATGTCTGTTGATTGTATAGCTGAGGAATCTGAATTACAAAGTAGGGCAGTTATTTATGCAAAGAGACTAAAGGGCAATGGGAGTAATTGCCCACATGTAAGCTTCAGTTTTCCACACCTCAGTATAGTGATTGTGCATTGAACAGCTGAGCTGATCTCATTATTTGCTTACTATCAGCACATCCAGCCCTTGTGATGCTACTGAACTGAGCTTCCTTAGTGCTTATTTTTGCCTTTTGGGGAGCTTGACAAAGAATTAGCAAAGCAATTATGATAATGTTTTCAAAACTGCTCTCCAACCATGCACTGGGGAAGGAAGGAAAATGTTAGAAAGAAGAAAAAGATCAAAAGATATTCCTAGCCTTTGAGAACTGAAACTCTTCACTTTGAAAATTTATCCAAGTCTATTTGACAAAAAGGTAAGAAATAATGCTTTCAAAAGTGTTAGAGCGCAAGGAAGAAGAATCCATTATATCAACTTTCCTTGAACTTTCTTCTGCATGATCTTAAAGTGCTTTCTTTAAAAAGACATATGAAAGATAGGTATTTAATAAAGGAAAACTCAACTTCAAAGACCCTTTGAATGATGCATTTCCATAACTAATTTACAGGCCTAATACATACACAAAGGAAAGTTTCAGGATCTGAAAGGTCACCCTGTTCCAGGGAATGGAAGGTGCTGGGTATGTCATCTCATTTTGTTTCCAGGCACTTTCATGAATCTTTTCATTTGCAGCTCAATTCTTGACCAACAAAGTTCTAAATCTCTTCTCTCTTTTTTTTTTTTTTTTTTTTTTAACTCAAGAAAATACTCCATAGAGCACTAACTGCTATAACATGCTCTATCGAACTCTGAGATGGGAAGGTCAGGTAACTGGAAATCCTGCTAGAGATCTAGAGTGCACATTTCACATATGAAATGCTCAGAAAGATTCAGCAAAGGAAGTCTGTTGCTCAGACCTGAAGATACTGGAACAATGCTCCCCAAAAAACACGGAGAAATATTCTCACACATTGGGAAATATTGCTCTAACAGTTCCTTTTGTTATCCCTTATCACTCTCATTTTAGAGTTTCCTCTGGGTCCTTTCCTCACCCATGCACCCCAAACCTTACCACTTCCTTTCTGTAAGAAACACTCTTTCCATAAATGATAATATTTGTTGGGCCCGGACATTGCCTGTCCTCACTACATCATCTCCAGAGTCTTACAGAGACACTGGCATACAGTAAGTCTTTAATAGCTATATTAAATAAATGAATATTTAATAAACATGTTGAATGTATGAGTGAATGAATCAATAGAAACTTAGCACCAATCAGAAATTCACAAATGTATTCAAACAAAATCATTTCAATCATCTCTTTCATATATATTGAGATACACTTTTAACTCTCACCAGGCCTATGATACGTGGAAATTCATTTGTTATAAAATGTGATAGAGGATGTAGATTTTTGATTTGTTAAAGAAGGATTTGACAAACTTTTTCTGTAATTGGGCAGATAGTAAATGTTTTAAATTGTTTGGGTCACACCATCTCTGTTGCTTAGCCTTGCCCTTATACTGCAACAACATTCATAGATGATGATAATAGATCAACATGTATGACTATGTTCTAATAACATTTTCTTATAAAAATAGGCAGAAGTGCTCAATAGCATTATTTTCCCACTTAAATGCCTATATGAAAAAGATGGACAATACAGGAGCATGAAAGTTGAATGAATCTGACACAACTTTCCTCTCTCTCTCTTTCTCTCTCTCTCTCTCTCTCTATATATATATATATATATATATATATGAATACACCACAGTGAATCTCCACACTGAAATCCTAATTAGAATAAGATATACTCCATGCTTGTACAAATATGTCAAAATTGACTCTACTGTCATGTATAACTAAAATGAACAAACAACAAAAGAGTATGGAGAAATTGGAATACTTATACATTTATGGTGGAAATGAAAAATGGTACACAGCTTTGGAGAACAGTTTGTAAATTTCTCAAATATTAAATAGAGTTACATTATGATTTAAAAATTTCATTTTTATATGGTATTTTATTTGAACTAAGAGAAATGGAAATATACATTTTAAAAACCCTGATAAAAAAAACAACAGCAAAAAAACCCCACTTTTGCATGAATAGCAAGATTAATAGTCAAAATTAGAAGTAACCCAAATGTCTATGATCTAATAGAATAATAAATATTGAATATTCATGAAGTGGAATATTAAACAATAAAAATAATTATTACTTATAGATAATTCAGTGCATATAAATTACAAAAATCATTATACTAAGTAAAAGAAGATAGACACAAATTACCACATATTGCATAATACCATTTATATAAGATGTTCTGAATTGGCACATTTATAAGACAGAAACTAGACAACTATTTACAGCTAGAGAGCTGAGAGAGAAGTGGACAGCAAAAGCAATGAAGAGTAATTACAATGTGTTCAAAATTTCTTAGGGGGAGTATGATGAAAATGTTCTAAAACTAGCTTGTGGTGATGGATATACAACCTATAAATAGGCAAAAGTTATTAAATTGTACACTAAATGAATAAACGATGGCACATAAATTACATCCCAAAAAAGGTTGTTAAAAAACACAGAATTTATTTTTAGGTGACAGAGTGTTTCCAATTCCTGTGGTAATTGATTTGGGAGAAATAATTCAATTTTCCAAAATCTGATGTTTGCCTAATCTTTCAGAACACATATTTTATAAAAATGTACACCTGCTTGGACGTGGAAGAGGATAAGAAGCTTTCATTTCACATTTCAGGCAAAACATAAGCATGAATTAAGAAAAATATGGATATAAGTAAACACATTTCCCAGCCCCTTAACAATGGAGAAATTGGTTGGTGTAGCTCTGCTGGCCTGAACTATCCACTTTCTTTGATATTCATTGTACATTTTCTTTCTATTTCTTGTGACTTCCTGTATTCTTCTCTATGCTTTAAGCACCACATGGGACTATGACTAATTGGGTCACTAAAAATCTGTAGAACTTGACCCATTATCTTTAAAATTTTTCATCCTTTATTAGTATATGTTGAAATTAAGGAAGTAAAATGACCAAGACTCAGAATCAGAAATACTAGCTTTAAAATTTTAGTTTCCTCAGCTTTGGCACATGGGGATCCATAAGACCCTTAGTTAGAGGAAATGAAATAGAATGATATAAATCTTCTGTCCAACTTCGGAAATACACATGTGATATAATTATGAAATAACTCTTAACAAATGCTAACCAGGCAAGGTGGCCACACCTGTAATCCAGTGACTCCTGAGGCTGAGGCAGGAGGATTGCAAGTTCAAAGCCAGCCTCAGAAACTTAGGAAGGCCCTATAGCAACTTAGAAAGACTCTATAAAATATGAATTATTAAAAAAGGCTGAGGATGTGGCTTAGTGGTTAAGCACCCCAGGTTCAGCCACAATGACCTCATAATGACAGAGTCTTAATCCTGGCATCCATGGACCCAAAAATGAACTATGTGGTTGTTAGCCCCAAGAATTATATACAAATATGTGTTTATGTGTTTTTTCTGGTTCATGGTTTGATAAGATTTTCAAAGAAAAATATGACTACCTATAACATTAAAATTCATTTTCCCAACCTGTTATGACCTTGCAAACATTGAGAATAATATGCCCAGAGTATGGAGGACTCATCCTATTCTAACATTATTTTCACATAAAAACCAAGGAAACAATCAACACACAGTAGGTGACACCATGCCATACTTCACATGTAATGAGCATGCTCTTACACTCAACACTGCTGGTCACTCTGCTTTCTCTATTAGAAATGGTTGTCTTTTAGTAGATTTGATGGTCAACAGGATAAATTTGTTACCAACTGGTCCTAAAGGACTTAGGTGTAGGATTCAGGTGAGGACTGAATTTATTTTCACAAATTTAATAATATTGTGCTATAACCACATTTTCAAAAGTCCAAATACTGGTTTAACAATAGGAACTATTGTCTGGACCAATCTGTGGGGTTTCCTTTGGGAGATAGGGGAAATATCTTTGCCTAGTCTTTTTAAATCAACATTTTCAAAAGTTTTTTTCTTTCACATCTGCCACATTCAATGCTAATAGGTATGATGCAAAATGTATTCAACATTTCCAAATTGTGTTTGTCCCTGGAATCCTTGAAGGCCAGATATTTTTGTATACATCTCACTTTGAAAAGCAGTGCTTTAACTCAAAGATGAGAAAGGCTAAATTATCCATAGGACATACAAAAAAGTTAAAATTTTGATCTCTTCATAGAGATCAAAAGTCAATGAAATGCATGTATTATTTTTCTAAATGAATGTCTTCTTAGTTAAAACAAAACAAAAAAACCCCACAAAAACAACAAACCACTAATTCTTAGAGGCATTTGTCATCTGGGGGCAATGATGTATTTTTTTCATAATAAAATTCAGAGTAAAAGGCCAGTATCCCACATAGGCTGTGTCCTGCTTTCTTCCATGTTAAAGGCATGAAAGAATATTAAGTAAATATTCATGGGTCCTCAAGAGTCAACTGAATTGATCTCTAGTGTTTACTGAGCAACTACAAGTAGATGACATGCCACATGGTATTTAGCTGTCTTAGGAAACTTTCCTAGGATTGGCAACAAAACCGCAGAATTATTTTCCCCATTTTGAAATTGTCATGATGAATTTTACATTATGGAATTTTATTATTGAAATACTCCTTAAATGTTCGAAATCTCCCTTTTATTATCCATGAAATTTGCAACCTACAGAGATCTAAAGGCCTGTAAGAAAGTAAAGTCAATGAAAAAATAATCTATTTCTAAAATTAATGGAGCTCATCTTCTCATTTTTCCTATTTATATATATGTTCAATGAATTGTGTTATCTGTGTTTCACAATGTATTGCCTATTTATTATCAAGGACAAGTAAAACATCATGAATTTGAAAATTTGTAGCTAGAAATAATTACTATAATTAAAAATGCAGTATTTTATAATAGAAGGATAATTGCAGTATTTATTTTTATTTTCATGTCTGATAGCTGGCATTTAAGTTAAAAAGATCGCCCAAATGAAAAATGTTGGCAGTGGTATATAAAATAGTTTAAAAGTTAATTGTTATTCTATGATTCAAGAAGAGATGCTCTAGCACTACAATTTTCTATATTCATTTGTTGTTGGTACCTAACAAATTAAGACCAGGAAGAATTCCATTTCATTATATCAGTGTTGTCACCATCTTTCTACTCCCAAATGATAATCATGGCATTTGGAATTATGAAGGGAAAATCATGTTTCCTGAATGGCCTTTCAGTTTCTGGAGGTGTTTAATATTTGTTCTATTTGAAAATATTTCCTTCTGTAAGAAGAGGTCCCATATGATAATTTTAGCATGTATTCCAATACATGCCTGTATGCCTGTCACTCAGGTGTATCTAAGAATAGAGCTTCCTTTATTATCAAGAAGTAAACCAACTTGAACAATCCATCTATGAGCATTCTACCTTAGTACTGTATTCCTCAAACAAATTATCTAAGTTTTTAAGTAGCTACTTAATAAGAATAGGCAAATATCCATGATCAGAGAGGAAGTTTCTGATAAAATAAAATTTTATTGATCTTTACCTAGTAGGGAGAAATGAAAATAAAAAATGTAAAAGGAATACTTTCAAGTAAATAGAGAATTATAATAACTTTTTAGGCAATCAAAAACTCAACCAGAATTGCTAGCATAGACAAGAAGAAGGATGGCTTTTTCATTATACTATGACAACCTTTTCTGAATAGTTACAAGTGCTTTGCAGGTTTAATTTCGAACTCGAACATTTGACCAGTATTTTTCCTTATTCTCTGAAGTGCCCACATATAATTTCTAAACAAAGAAGAAATTGTGAGAAATAGGACTAAAGCAAATGGTATACTTGCATCAAGAAGAAAATAACATGTCACAGAGGAGTACCTCCCCTGACTATTGATGGTTTGTAATTCAGAGCAATTAAGCCACAGCTCACTTTTAGCAGATACCTAAATTAATGCTGTAGCACCTTGGTGTTTTGCAATTGCACTTGAGAATCTTAGAAAATAATAAATGTTGAAATCAAATTTTCATATGTGTATGCTAGATAAACCAGGAACTCTGCATATTCAATACTGGGATAAGAGAAAGAGCAGAGTTCATTCTACCTTGTAAGGCAAATGAAAGTGGAGAGAAAATATTTCAAAGAGCAAATTTTACAGTTAAGAGAGGTTAACAACTTATACAATCCTCAGGCTCTTTGAACTTGCTTTCCCAGTTCCCTATTTTGCTTCTTCTCCAACTATTCACTGATTTCACCATGAATTTAAATAATTCATTCAGCTAATGCACTTTCACTATCACTCAATGAACTTTTTGGATAAAAGGCTACACCTTTTCCCTTTTTAGTCACTCAGTTGTTTTACTCATGTTTAGTTAACATTGTTATTTATTTCATTATGCATTTATTATCTTCTTGAATGCAACTCATTTATGAGATTATAAGCTTCATGAGGACAGTATTTAATTATTATAATATAAGGAATATATATGTATATATAGAATGTTTTCAAATACTATAAAGATATATGTGTAGGTAAAATAGATATAAAAGTAAGACATATATATATCTTTATAGCACTTGAAACATTCCTAACACATAAACATTTATAAATTATAAAGAGCTAAAGAATTAACCAAGATTGAATAATGAAGTTTTATATGGAGGCATGTGAAAAAGAGGGAGGAGTCAAGTCAGATTTCCAGGGATCTAGGATAGGTTCGTACAAGTAGAAAGAGACTAAGTTTATGCACAAGTTTTAAATGGTGGTGTCTAGTGTGCAGCTGGAGAAAGTAGCCTCAAATTCTGGAGCAGTCAGAACCAGAACTGATAACATGATATGATGGCTGAACATTAGCACCTATGAAAGGAGGATACATAGTATAAAAAAATCTATTCTAGAAAATGTTGCCATTATTAGAAAGTCAGAATCTGTTCTCTAATGGAAGTAACTATCAAAGGGATGTCAGTCAGAAGGGTCCAGTAGCACTAGAGGACAGAGGAATAGATGAGTCCAGAGTGAGGTGGTGTCCAGTTTCACCAAAAGATAACAAGAAAGCCAGTAAGAAAAAGACAGAAAAATAATCTGCATCAATCAAAATGTAGCCTGTAAAAATAAAAATAAATAAATAAAAAATATTGCACATTGTGGCAAACATCTTTTGTACATGTTTACCCATGTATCTAAAGACTTTACTTGGAAATGTGCTTAAGTGGTTTTGTTGTTGTTGTTGCTATTGGTGGTGGTGGTGTTTTAAGAGTGAAATGTATTTGTGAGGATCTGGATGTCCGTATCCTGACTTTGATGAGCACAAGGACACTGGAGGGGTAAAGTAAGTTCTTACATTCTAGCAGCATACCTATGGCTGTGATACTTAATTCTGTGATTCAGTTCTCATCTAAAAAATTTAAAATATAACATTACACATCATGTAGATTTTATAAGAAATAATGGAGAAATACACATCTGAAATCCTTATCACACAATTATTACTTGATGTATTTTATTTACAAAATAGTATTTTCATTATCATCACTGTCCACTCCCATTCTCTAGCACAATATATCTGCTGTACATAATATGAACTTCAACATTATCTTGACATAGATAAAATAAAAATGAAGCTGACTGTTGAAGGCTTGGATCCCAAAACTAATTGACACAGTTTGTACAAACTGAGTAACTTTCCTAATTCATCTAAATTACAATTCATTGACTATAAGTAGGTCTGAATAATTTAGAATAGCACATAATTTCACAATTCCTGTATTAGAGAGGAAAGATCTACAATTTTTTGAAATGATCAGTTTAATGACTAAAACTAATTTCACATATCCCTCACCTCCATTTAATTAATACTTATAATATTACTTCTTTCTAAATGAACCGTCAAACTCAATTCTCTAATATAATTCTCCATTTCAATTCCCTCCAGGAAGAGAAAGGAATAGGATTCCAAAATGAAATGTCCAATTCCAAGTTAATTAATTGAGCTCTCCATTTTTCCAAAATATTGTATTTGGCATTAAGTTTCTTAGTCTCCATAAATAATTGCCCTGATATTAAACAGATATGACTTCTCAATTTGAAGCCATGATTTGAAGTGTTTTGTTTAATATAAAATTAATATTTTCACATTTTCTCAATATTTTAAAATTCATTGCTTCACCTTTTTCTTAAACAGTATCCCAGATTGAGGTTATGCTTTCATAAATAACTCAGGTACCTGAAAATACATTCATTTTGTAATATTACCAGCAGAGTTTGTATCTATGCAGTTTGTGGTGCTATGCATGATATAGTCCATTACTCTCTCCTTGTCTAGAATTTATTATTAGTCAATCAAGTTACTAATTTATTATTAGTCAATCAAGTTACTATTTATTGGAGGGAACATTCAAAACAATTTTATTCTACAGGTAAAACAGTAGTCTCAAATGAAAAAAAAGATACAAATAAACTGAACTAACAGAACTCTTTGCAAGCAAAATTTCAAGTTTTATTAAAATGTAATCAACTTTATAACTTTGATTCTATTATTAAATCTTTGTTTACATTTACATTACTTTCTGGTAGTTTTTATAAAATTTAATACTTCCTAAAATTATTTAAGTTGGTTTATGTCTTTGTAAAGTGAAAGGAAATACTTTACATTTTTAATTTTCACTTTTAACATTAGTTATTTAATTTTACTTTTATTTTTTCTAATACTATGATGTTCTCCAATCCTCCTTAAAATTTCTACTTATTCCTAATTTTCTTCAGTTTTTTTTCTTTTTGTATTTTCCCTTTATCCTGATGACTCAATCAATTTTTGAACACTTGCAGATACAATAGATTCTTACCTCCTTTTGGCCCCAGTGATGACTCTGAAATCATCTATCTAGAGAAGGGATGAAGAACATAAGAAATCTCCAGAAAAGAAAACCAAATAAAGGAGGGTGTGTTGTTTGAAAATAAATGTCCTTACTCTCAATATCTTACTTCACTTCCCAACTGGATTGTATCTCTTGGGTTTGTTTGTTTGTTTGTTTGTTTATTTATTTATTTTAATTTTTTATTTCTGGCGGTAATGGGTATTGAAATCTAGGGCCTCACTCATGCTAGGCAAGTGCTTACCACTGAGCTACATCCCCAGCCCATGTACTTTATCTTCTTAAGAATATGTGAATGTAAACTTACCCACTTGTTCTTCTGGAGAGCACTAAGCACAGAAAGAGTATGTTGGGTAGACAGGTGAAGCTACTTAGGTGAAAAAACATTGTGTTGGTGAAGATTCCAGAATTAAAGCAGGTATCATACAAACCTTATGGCTCACATCAAGACATCCCTCTACCCTCCAAAAATATACATATGGGGGAGCAAATATTGTGCAATTAATAATTTTAAATATTTTATTTTCAGTTTTGCTACTATGCATATATAATTACTTATGCAAAAGAAAGGAGGTGAAAAATAAGAACTATGGGGAATTTTAGGGCTACATGACCAGTCCACATAATAGTTTAAGATTTATTATTCATGAAAACATTACATCATTTTAACATATATCCAGGATTCCACACTATTGAGGTTTAATATCTCAGATATGGTCTCCCACAAAGATGTGACTTTTCTCCTTACTTTGTGGGAATTCAGAAGATTTGGTTACTGAGTGCCTTTAAGAAAGGCATCTACCCTCACCAGGTGCCACTTTTCCCCCTGTAAAATTCTTCAGCTGTTGTCATACCGCTGTTGGGTTATGGACATTTGAAAATGTCAACAGTGATTAATACAATCCCAATAACTAGGCATTTGGTGCTTAATGTGCAGACCCTGTAATGTGCAGACAGAACCACTTAAGGAAGAACCATTCCACCTAACATGCTACCCAAAACCTGCTGAATCCTAAACTAGGGATTAATTGCTAAAGTTATTTCCAATTTTAAAATTGCATAAGGGGTAAGTTTTAAAGGTTATTACACTATGGTAGACTGTTCAGTTCTTTGTTCACATTTTTGACTCTCACCATTTGTGTGTGCTCTGCAGTTCACCAGAAAACTGCAGGGCTGCTCTGCTCCAGGGCTCTCAAAAAAATCCTTGGTCAGTAAATCATTTCCTAAGCCAACATAATGGAGAGTTGGGCCTACTTTTTCTTCTGTTACACTCAGGGTCTCTCGTCTAATGTCTAAGTCCTTGGTTCACATTGAGTTGGGTTTTGTGGAGGGTGAGAGACAAGGGTCTAATTTCATTTTGGTACATATGGATTTCCTGTTTTCCAGCACCATTTGTTGAAGAGGTGATCTTTTTACAATGTATCTTTGTGGTGCCTTTGTTTAGTATGAGATAACTGTATTCATGTGGGTTTGTCTCTGCATCTTATTCTGTATCATTGGTCTACATGTCTGTTTTGGTGCCAATACCATGTCATTTTTGTTGCTATAGGTTTGGAAGTACAATTTAAGGTCAGGTTTTGTGATGCTTCTTGCTTCACTTTTTTTGCTAAGGATTGCTTTGGTTATTCTGGGCCTCTTATTTTTCCAAATGAACTTCAAGCATTAACAAATAGGATGGAATCAAACTAAAAGGCTTCTTCACAGCAAAGGAAATAGTCAAGAATGTGAAGAGAGAGCCTACAGAATGGGAGCAAATCTTTGCCCTTTCACCTCAGATACAGCATTAATCTCCAGGATATATAAGGAACTCATAAAACTTAACACCAAAAAACCAAATAACCCAATTAATAAAGGGAAAAAGGAACTGAACAGACACTTCACGGAAGAAGACATACAATTGGTCAACAAATATATGAAAATATGTTCAACATTTCTTGCAGTTAGAGAAATGCAAATTGAAACTACACTGAAATTTTATCTCAATCCAGTCATAATGGCAATTATCAAGAATACAAGTAACAATAAATGCTGGCAAGGATGTGAGAAAAAAGATACACTTATACATAGATGGTGGGATTGCAATTTGGAGCAACCATTCTGAAAAGCAGTATGAAGATTCCTCAGAAAACTTGGAATGGAACCACCACTTGAACCAGTTATCACACTCCTCAGTATATATCCAAAGGACTTAAAATCAGCAGACTACAGTGATGCAGCCACATCAATGTTTATGGCAGTTCAACTCACAATATCTACACTAAGGAACCAACCTAGGTGCCCTTCAACAAATGAACGGTTAAAGAAAATATGGTATATATACACAATGGAATATTACTCAACCCTAAAGAAGAATGAAATTATGGAATTTGCCAGTAAATGGACGGAACTTTAGAATATCATATGTGAAATAAGCCAATACACCAAAACCAAAAGCTGAATGTTTTCTCTGATATGCAGATGCTACTTCACAATAAGGGGGGTGGAATAGGGAAGAATAGAAATGCTTTGGATTAGACAGAGGAATGAAGGGAAGAGAGGGGGAATGGGAAGAGAAAAGATAGTAGAATGAATCGGACATTACTATCTTATGTGCATATGATTACGTGGCCAATGTAATTATACATCATATACAACCAGAAGAATGAGAAGTTATACCCCATATATGCATAATGTATCAAAATACATTCTACTTTCACATATAACTAACAAGAACAAAGAAAAATGTAGAAAATAAATAAATAAAAGTATTGATAATATTCAATGATGGTAAGAACATTCTGAGAACAGTAACTCCCTTACACCTATGTCTAGTAGAAAAGCGAAGAGTTACGACCATTTTGGAAAGTAATCTAGTAGCAACTAGCAAAATATTGAAATGTACAGACTTTGATCTGCCAATACCTCTTCCAGATATGTATCCTAATGTATTATTCTGACAAGTCAGTACTGGTTTTTGCTTGAGGATATTTGATATAGTTGGTGTTATCACAAAAGAAAAACATCAGCAGGCATCCATATATAGAAATACTGAAATACAGCATGAGTTTATAGTTCCTTATGTATTGGCAAGAAAAGTGATCCTTGATGTGCTATTGTTGTCACTGACTTCAAAAGAGGTTCAAAGTATTGTCTTACATGATGCAAGTTTTATTTTAATTTCTTTTTCTTTTTGCAGTAGCTGAGGATTGAACCCAGGGCCTTGTGGTTGCGAGGCAAGCACTCTATAAACTGATCTATACCCCCAGCCCTGCAAGTTTTATTTGAAAATAGTTGAAGGAAGGGGTTACATATGGACACATTCAGTAGAATTCAGAGAAGAATTTCTTACTCTTGTGTAGTCTCAGATCTTCCTCTGAATTCTGTTCAACCCAGTTTATGAAAAGTTTCTGAACGACAAACTACAATTAAACACTCACTTGTCTATCAAACCAAAATACTTCATCTTCTTCAAATAATGATTATGGCTATTCTGGTGTATTTATCATGTTATAAGCCATACTGTTAAGATAACAGAAAGCACCTATATTTTTTATAATGTCTTCAATCTGAAGAAAGCTTGTATCAAAACTTAAAATTGTGTGTATATATATTTGTATATACAGTCAAAAGTCAAAATTACAATCTAGTTTAAAGACTGAAAAAAAGTGCTTGGTATTTCATGTTCCTGGAATATTTTAAATCAGGGACTGAGCCCTCCATCCTTCCTCTTCCTGTGAGCAGGCATGGAGGGTCACTCTGACGTGCTTTGTACAGTTTTCCAGAGCTTTAGAGGAAACAGATTCCCGTTGCCCACAATGCTAACATGCTGAACAATTCCTCTTTTATGGTATCTTTCCTTCCCTGTCCCACTTTCTCACTAGGGTTTCTTCAGATGACATCGAAAATAATCTACTCACACTCAAATCCATGCCTGAGGATTTGTTTTTGTTGGAATGCAAACTGAGACAGTAACACATTGACTGGACTCCGAGAAGGAATGTATCTTAGCAGTTTATTTGTTCAGGTTGTCAGGAAAGGATTCACTGAAGATGAGGCTTGTGTTGGGGAACTGAAGTAAGAAAGAGAGAACACTGAAGGAATGAGTGTGATATATGCAGCAAACTTTCTGAATCACGGTGACTATTTCACAACATGGAGAGGCAGTAGTGACGTAGCAAATAAGCTGGAAGCATCTAGCCAAGAAGAATCCACGGACATAAAGGCACAAAACATAGGACACGATAATATAAACATTTGTATATAATATTATTATATCAGCTTTTATAAATGAGAAATCAAATATTGTTTATGCCAATGTTAGCCTTCAAATAATTCCTGGACTAAGCATTGGAATATAATGAACTTCATCATGAATATGTAACTTCTACTTGTCTACCATCAGATCAAAAATAACGAGAACTTCAGATAAATGGAAGAATTACCTTTCTATCCATATAAAAATAGCATCCAAACATCTGGCTTTCCTAGAAGTTGCTTCAGCAGCAAGTCATAGAAAAGAAACACTGCTCATTATGGAAATGTAATTCCTGAGCTCTTGGCTAAATATGCATTCTCTCAGCAGCAAAGAATAAAAGTCATGAAGCAGTCATGGTTACCCTCATTAAACAAAGAAACATATGCTATGATTTATGTCCCATCTTACACATTTGATTTATCAACCTTGCTTAGTGGTAAGAGTATTCCTAAAATTGCCAGTTGTGATATTTTTATTGTGATTGAATGGAAAGTGACAGTATCAGTAAAAGAAAAAAAGGCTGCATATGTTCAGCATTTTCAATGCATCTAACTTTACTAGGCATACCCATATCTCCATTTTATCATTCTATGTAATTTTATATACATCATATACATGCACATATATACATATATAATATCAACATATACAGTTCTATGAGAGAAGTGTGATTATTTCCATTTTACAGAGGAGGAAAGTAAGGCTCAGAGATATTAAGTAAATTGCTCAGAATCACAATAAACAAGTGCAGAAATGAGAGTCCAATCCAGATCTTTTTTCTCTAGGGTGGAGGTATAAGGCAGAGGTTGCTGAAAATTACTTACCAGATGCTTATAGACTGTGTTTGGACTCCTTTATGTTTTCAAATATTAATTTGGTCATATGAAGAAGTTAGACCAAGCTCATAGCTGTGGGGATATAGCAATACGGATTTTGGTTGAACACATGCCCCACTATCAGTACGGGTTCCTGACGAGGGCCATGGACAGTGTCACAGGCAGGCATTGTTTTCTTTCCATATTATCTGTTATGGTTTAGATATGAGGTGTCCTCCAAAAGCTCATGTGTGAGACCTTGCAAGGAAGTTTAAAATTGAAATAACTGTGTTATGATAGCCTTAATGTAATCAGTACTTTAATCCACTTGAATGGATTAACTGGACGGGAGGGTGTGTCTGGAGGAGGTGAGTCTCTGGGGGCATGCTTTTTGGGGTCTATATTTTAAACCTAATGAGTAGAACTCTCTCTGCTTCCTGACCATCTTTTCGGAGATGCTTTCCTCTGCCACAACCTTCCACCAAAATGTTCTGCCTCATGGGGGCCCTGGGCAATGGAATTGGTCATCTATAGTTTGAAACCTCTAAAGTTGTGAGCACTTAAGCTTTTCCTCCTCTAAATTTGTTCTTGTCATGTTTTTTGGTTACATTAACAAAAAAGTTAACTAAGACACTGTCATATATCTCATGCGCTTAGAAATACTTATAGAATAGTTACATTTTTCCCATTAATAATCATAAATCTAATGTAGTCAAGACAACCAAACGGAGAGTCAGGAGATGTGTATTCTTTCTAGAGAATTCTCCTTAACTTTGTATTAAACCTTGAACAGTGTCAGGGTTTCCAGAGTTCATAGAAGTCATCCAGTCAGTGCTCCCATTTCACAGATCAAAGAGTGAGAGGCAGATGGAGAGTTCCAAAAGTAAAGGGATCTTAAGAATGGGTACCTCCCTTCATGGGAACATGGAGTCTCACTTCAAGACTAGTGCTTTTCAAATATTTGTGAACTTCTTCCCCTTCATGAGGGGGCTTCAGCAATATGTTTCAAATTTAAATTCTAAAAATGAAAAATTCTATGATACTTTCATAGAATTAAGTAATTTACAGTAGATTAAATAAAGCATCAGAGAATTCACCAACCACAAATGTAAATAAATATGTGTGTTTATACATACATATTTATACATATGTATTTAAGAAGTTAGTCAATTTTTATGGAGTGTCATTGAAAAAAAACATAGGTCAATTTTGTATCCAAATCCTGGGATACACATAAATTCTGTCGTCAGTGGGGCTGTGGGGGTAGGAAAAAAATGTTTCAGAATCAGGCATTGCAAGGAGTGTTGACAACACCATAATTGCTGTGTTGCCAGAGTAGACTTCCCTCACATGCTGTATTTCATTCCCGTGAAGATATTAATTTACTTTTTGAAATGTTCATTGCTTAGATTAAGATTGGGTTTTTGAAATGTGTTCACAAATAATTTATGCAGGAGAAAAATATGCTCTTCCCCTGAAAATATGCTCTTCCCCTGAAGTGCAGAATACTAATTTGAAAATGATCTATTTTCTATAATCATTTTACATTTCACTCCCCTACTGAAAAGTTAGGATCTCAGTAATTTTTTTCCTCTTTCATTTCCTGCATGAGGGTTTTTTATGCACTACAATTCAAGAATATTAGTTACACAATCCAGATTTTATTAAAATTCTATTTCCTCTTTTTACAGTGAAAATGCAAGCTACATTGATCTGATATAATATGGATATGTAGGGAAAAGACCTATGTCTTAAGATACCAATTTCCAACCATTATCAAGTGGGTACACTAATTTCCTGAAACGCCTAGGAATATCAATGTTCTACTAAGATAGATTCTTTCTAAAAATATTCATTCTGACCACTATGGTTTTTTTGGGGGGCTATGTTAGTTTTTCTTTATCATTTTTTTTAGTACTTGCAATTTTGCAAGTTGATTTCTCTTAAAGAAATTAATACAAAATAGCTAGTACTGTACTCACTCCTGCTTGGACCATGGGAGTGGTATTGAAGAGCAAATATACAAAATTTAAAGGAGGCCAATAGTTTACTCTTGTGTAACTCAAGATTTCTTTCACTAATAACAAAGCAAACAAATGAAGCAATTACATATGCACCAGCATTTCAGGAGGAGGTCACAGAGAAGTAGTTCCATTCAAATGGATAATCATTAAACATGTTCTTTTTAAACTACTGAGGTCTCTGTCCACGCAGCTCCTTGTCAACTGTGTTAAGAGTGAGGACTAGCATTAACTATATGTTCAATACATGCACACCCAGCTACTCTGTGGGAGCCAGCCTACAAGGTGGACCCCTTGATCCTCTCCTTGTAATGTGCTTATTTATGCATGTGAAGTCCCATCCCATTACAAACATGGTTGATGTCAGTAGACAACAGCAAATTGTGAAAGTAAAAATTGGTGTTTTCTAAAGCTAGTCACAAGAGAGATATCTCTATCACAGGCTCAATATGGAATCACTCATTCTCAGGAAAGGCAGCTGCCATATCTTGAGTCTTAAACAGCCCTATGGAGAGGTGCACGTGGGGGAGACTGAGATACCTTGCTAACCTCATGAGAGACTGAATCCACACATTTCAACTACTCTGATATTCCTGACTTACAGTAACTACGTAAGACAATCTTTAATGTTACTTTAAACTACTGAATTTTGAATTGTTTGCAATCAATAGTTATAATACAGCATTTCGTGGTTTTAAGGTACTATAGGACTACAGGTATAGCTCAGTGATAGTGTTTATCTAACCTATGTGAGGCCTTTGATTCAATCTCCAACAGTGCAAAAACAAAATAAAATACAAATAAACTTATGTATTCTCCATTGACTTCCCACTAGTGAAAGTGAGCATGGAGTCAGATGTATTCACCCTAATTCCTGCCAAACAGCACTTGTTATTTCCAACTACCCAATATAAGTATGCCTCATTTCTTTAATAAAACAGTAGCAGTAGTTTCATTATTAATGTCCTTACAATATCATCCACAGTTGAGCCATCAATTGCATTGTTTTACTTGATGTAGTTTTGGTGTCACTAAAGGTAACTCCTGCTTTCTAAATCTTTTTCTCTGTATTTTATATAATGACAATTATTTTGTAATCAAACTCTTCAAACAGTTTGGAAATCACCATAGAATCTGGTATTTCGTAAGTTTATTCATTTCTTTAAAAAAGCGTATTAAACATGGGCCTAGCCCTGTGAGTGCTGCTGATTCTTTTAATCTTATCAAGATTCGTTAGTTTGTGGTCCTGCAATAAATGGTGAAGGTTGGTTACTGGACACCAAGTTTGTCTTTTTTCTTTGTAATTTCCATACTTTTTTTTTTTTTTCTGCTGCAACAAAGTGTCTAGAAGTTTCCTGAAAGGCAATTATTTGAGAATGCGTATATCTGAAAATATCTTCATTCTGACATCATGCTCTATTGGTATGGATCACTAGCTTGGGAATAAATTTCCCTCAGTAGTATTAAAGATTATTCTCTAATGTTGTCTGAGTTTATCAAAAATAATCATTGAGAGGATCCTTCTGATATTCAGTTCTCTGTGCTGTGAAATCTCCTGTTTCTTCTCGGGAAAGCTTTGTGATCTTTTCTTTACCTTCCATGTTCTGTGCCTTCATAATGATATGCCCTGGCATGAATCTGTTCTTTGTCCATCTGTTGTTCATAATATATCCTTAAACTATAGAAGGGTTTTTCTGCCACTTTTTGTGCTTTCTTTCCACAAGTCCTATTGATCTCCTTAAATTAGTCTCCAATTTGTTTTTTTTCCTGTTTATAATATATTCTGAAGTGTTTTAATTCTTTTTACAAGTCTTTGACTTTGTAAATCTGATAAAATTGGAGTTGGTTGTGGATTTCTTTTTTTCCTTGTCATTAACAAAATAATTTCTAAGTGGATTTTAATAACATTTTTCCTCTTATGCTCCCCACTTTCCTCTTCTACTTCTTTGGTTTTCTTACTATCATTTCCATCATATTAGAAGTTTTTCTCAGGAACCTATTCATCACTGTATAGCCATTCACATTTAAAAGAGAGAGACTCTAACGTCTTATTGGAATGTCTTATCATAGACACATTTTGAGGAATGATACGCACTCTAGTGTCCAGACAGTCCAAAATTATTTGGGATAACGGTGACATTATCTGCACATCTTTTCCTTTGGGTTTCTCCATTTTCAGATAAAAGCCTTCCAATTTTCTTCATGACAGAGTATAGCTAACAGACAGAGATTTGTATCTCAGCTGGGGAAAGGATTCCCTATTATTAAGGATAAAGAATTTTTCCCTGTTTTGCAAGCACTTCAACTAACTTGATGCTTCCAAGGCCATAATTACAAATGAGATTTTATTCTGCCACATTTAATTAGAAGTCTAACCTACTCCATTTGTGAATGGAGTTTGTGTATTTGAGTTTTATTTCTTCACAATAGCTACAATATAATATGTTGACTTTAAGTTAATCCCTTCATGATTTCTGCATATTGATTCCAGGTCTGTTTCCTAGGTGTTATGGTTTGGATCTTAAATCTCCTCCAAAAGCTCATGCATAGAAAGCTGGGTCCCCAATGCAGCATTATTCAGATGTAGGGCCTTTGGCAGACAATTGAGTTGTGAGGGCTCTCAACTCTTCAGTGGCTTAGATAATTTAATGGGCCATTGGGAGGTGGTGGGGATTATAGGAAATAGGACCTAGTTGGAGTAAGTAACCCTTGGGGATATACACTTGATGGATCCATTGTGTCCCTGGACCTTTCTGTCTGCTTCCTAGCTGTCATGAGATTAGCAACTTTGTTCTATCACAGGCTAGTTATCATTATATTATGGCCCTTGAAGACCAGAAACAATGGAGCCAAGTGACCACTAGCTAAAACCTCTGAAACCCTGAGTCAAGCTAAATCATTCCCCCTTTAAGTTGATTTTCTTAGGAATTCTGTCACAGTGACGGAAAGCTGACTGATGTGTTAGGATATAGTACATGCTATATCCACCCAAGTCCCAACTTTTGTATATTATACCGGCTCAATTTTTTCTCAAATACTATATATCAGACGCTAAGAACACATATTGTGGGCCACACACTGTATAAGGAATAGGTTGAACATGTACTAGTGAATAAAGCAGCTGTCATGTAGAGATAATAGTCCAATGGGAAATAAATCACCCTAAATAAGTCCAGAAACAAATTGATAATGTTAAATTTTAACAAATATTAGAAACATAAGAAAGGTAGAATGCAAAACAACAATTTTCTTTTTGTTTTAATACATATTTCTAAAAATGCTAACTTAAATTACATGAATGTTTTAAACAGCAGCATAATACTAATGGCTCATGTTGTGCTAGAGATAATCAACTAAAATGCTCATGTAGCTTGTTATATAAGCAGTTGTTAAAAATCAACTCTCCCTACATATCTGTGTAGGTATGTGTGCTTTCATAGTATGTTTTTACTACATGTGGGCTTTTATATCTATTTACATTAAATTTCCTCTTCTGAGGAAACATCTAATTTTTTTATATTATTGACTTATTTTAATCAAATTAATATTATTTTCCAAATACATTGCTAAGTCTACCATAGCTATCTCATCTCCAAAAGTGATAAGAATGGCATCACTGATAAGTCAAAAGAGATTAAGGAAAAGCAATGACATTATTTCATCCAGGCTGGCATTGATTTATCAATTGACTATTAGACTATAGTTTTTAAAATTCTCTACATATCTGGTTTTCTTTCTTAGAACCTTCTTCCTTCCTGCATTTTAATAGTTTGGAAGTACAGACTACTTGAGAGCAATCCCAACTTGTGACAGTCAAGGGCTCTTGGTTGCATTGACTAGTACTAATCACACCAAGAGAAAGAAGACACCAGCTCTTGTTGCTTCTTTTTGCTTGACCTTCTTTGCCATTTATCAATGAAAGTAGCAAAGGATTTGTTATGGGCTAAGCAAATAGGAACATCACTTCCTGTTTTTGTTGTTGAAGTGCTTATATCAATCTCTAAGACGGTAAAAAGACCCCTCCTGGAGACAGAGCCCAGAAAATCAGCACCAGCATTCACATTCTGGGCATGTGATATTGACTTGTGATTTTTGTTATAGCAAGATTGGGACTATGAAGAGATGACTCCTGTTTTCTCACACTTGACACCTTTTTCCTCACATTTGATGAGTATCCTTTCAGGATCCTTGGCTCATTTGAACTTAGTCTATTAAAGAGCTTGAGAGGCCTCCTGCTGAGTGTTTATAAGCAGCTGTGATCTGCTGCTGGATTCCACAATCTGGCTCTCAAGAGGAAAGTGAGAAGAAAAATTCAAAAGGAACTAATCAGTACTCAATGGCAAGCCAGCTACACAGGAGGAAGTGGACAAAAAACACATGAATATATTTTGGCCTAAAATATTTTTAAGTAGTGCTCCCTTGTTTAGTTTGGTTCCATCTTCTAAACTTACAGTTTAATCTATTCCTTTAAATAAATTCATGCTTGAGACATTATTGCAAACTTCTTTTAATGATACTACTTGCTTTGCAATTTCAAAATGAACTCAGAGAGTTCAAACTACATTTGATAAGTAAAGTTCTAACTCTTCAGTTTCCCCTGCAGAATTTTAAAACAAGTTTTGTTTACAGGAATTATGATTGTTGCAATAATCCCAGTGTGTGCCTGCAATCCCAGAGACTGGAAAGGTGAGGATAGCAAGTTCAAGGCTCAACTCAGTGTCTTAGTGAAATCCTATCTCAAATCAAAAAAATAAAAAGGGTTAGGATTATATTTCAATGGTAAAGTACTGCTGGTTCAATTACTAATACCAAACGGGGGAAAAACCGAGTTAAGATTGCACCTTTAATTCTTGTCATTGTTTTAAAATTAAAAGTTATTGAAAACTTTAAAAGACAATAAAAGTTTCAATTTTGCCCAAATCTATAGCGATGCTTTAATTTTTCTTAATAATAATAAACATTCATATGTTTATTAATTTCTATGTCATTTTAAATTTTGGCTAAAAAATCTTCACTTAAAGATTAAAGAACTCTATATCAGGAATTTTACAGCTGCAATATCAAGTAAAATGTAAAATGAATATTCTAAACTTTGAAATGATGATATATGTGTTTGAATCTTTATTTAAATTTTGATCAGATGCTTGTGAGAGTTTATTTGCCAATCCTACAAAGGATGAATAATATTTTCCATTTGTAGTGATGCTGGGAAAGTGATAAGAAAATCACCCTATCACAAAATAGGTGCTCTATAAATGTTCAGTTTAAGAGGCACAATAAAAATTCCATTTTGTAATGACTTAATATAATTTCCTTGCTTTGATGACAAAATGGAGATGTTCTTGGTAGGAACAGGTCATAATTTGACAATGGTAATATGTTAGCATTACTATAACAAAATAACTGAGATAATTAGCTTATAAAGACAAAAGGCTTAATGTGGCTTGTAATCTGCTTTTAGATCTCTAGTTCATATGGCAGATGGCAATATTTGAGAGGCTATGCTGAATAAACTGCTCACCTCATGACCCAGAAGAAAAAAAATAAAACAAAAAAAAATCACAAGAGGAAAATGCCAGGTATCCACAAATTCCCATTGAGGGCATGCCTCCAGTGACCACAGGTCCTTCCATTAGGCTCCACTTCCCAATGGTTCCATGCCTACCAATTGTCCTGACAACCAAGTCTTTAACACATGGACCCCTGAATACATTCATGATCAAATAGGTAAAATTTTGGTCATATTGGTTTTTCTCCTTCTACTTCCTTTCTATTCTGTTTATCTATTTATTCACTGAAAAAATAAGATAAAAGTCAAATTCTTTAGGTCTTTCTATTAGATTTTAGAAGAAAATGTTTATCTGTTTTGCATGAACAGAATCAGATATAAGAACACTGCAAATCATGCAGAACTATGAAAATGTTTACCAAGAGAAGGTAATAAATATTTTTTTAAAAAATCCAGGAAAACTGCATAAAGTGATAGAAGAGTTTAGCATTTTGACCTTGCTGCTCAGAAATTGTGTCTTCTTGAGAATTAGGAGATAATCTCTTTCTCTTCTTATCTTCAAAATGAGAGCAACAATGCAATGCTTCTTATCAGCATTAAATTATATAAATTCTGTGGCATCCCAGACACTGAATATAACCAAAAAATATATGCTAATAATTCACTGAAAAAGGTCATTCCTGAATTTCTTTATGACCTGCTCCTGAAGAAGAGGTGGATATTGAAGATTACTTTTCTTTGTAAATTTATTACCATCTACCCACCTTCATATTGTCTTCTGAAATCCTGAAAACTATCAAACTCTTCTTAAGCATCAGGTTATTAAAACATTAATAGCAGGTCCTTAAGTCATTTACTAAGTAATAATAGGCATTGAAAAACTTGGAATAAATGCCATAGAAAAAAATAATAATTAATGTCAGGTAATTAATCATCCTGAACTTTTATGGTAAGTATGAGAGAAGAAACTGAATTCTCTAGTATTTTAAATGACTGTAATACTCTCATACAGGAGCTTTTATAATATGGTAGGAAAGAGGTGATTACTTTGTTTTCAAAAAAAAACAAATGATGTGGTGGAAAGTAGTGGGCCATCATAGTGATATTGGCAGACTGGATGAAAGCAAGGTAACGGTAAGAAGGCCTATGCAGAGGTAGGATAGCAAAATGAAAAAGACTGAGGTCATGATACTGAAGGTGAAGGAGGTGGAGTAAACCTGAGTTAAGTTTCTTTGAAAGAAAGAGAGCGATTGTGAATCATGATAGCAATTACCTTGAAAGAACAGAGCTACGATGGCTAACCACCTCAGTCTTAGCACTATTTTGCTGTGCTGAGATGCCAAAGAGTTAAGGTTGAAAGAGCTCATGTGAGGTCTTCAGAGACATGACAGGGGTAAAAATTGCAGGCAGGCAGACTGATTTTAAATCAGAAGTTGGGTAGTTTCTTAGATAACAAAGTCTAAGATACATTATTTTCAGACTGATGACCAGGAGACTAAAGTTTCAGAGAGCTATGCTGGGAGGAGTCAGTAGGCTAGCTCTAAAGACAGTCAGCCCTGTCCTTGCAGGAAGGTGACATTGAGAGTCTGCTGTCACAACCTGACCTAAAAATTGCAAGCTAGGCACAGGACACCCATTTGCTTAAGAGGGGATCTGAACATACTGAAAGATTGCACTGCCTCAAAAATCTATCTTCAAATAAAATAGCTAGAAGGGACGTTTATTCAGATTACAGCTGGTCTCCTGTTGGTGTTTTCTCCATTAACCTAAACTACATTTACCTCTCTACTTTTATAAAGTAAATCTTTATAATGCATGTTCTTATTCAGCATTCAGTTGAAATTGATGCCTTCCTTCAGAAGTAAACACGTAGGGGTTCACCTCAGTGAAAATTTCGCATAGATTTCTCTGCACAAAGATTGTTACTGAATGAGTGCCTCCTTATAAAAGTCATCTCGTAAATATTTTACCTTACAGAATAAATAAATGCAGTGCTTATCCCATATCTTGGCAGTGGATCAAATTTGTTCATAGATCCAAATTCTGATGAAGAAATATCACTGCTCTAAAAAGGTTAAGATTTATCTAGCATGAAACACTGTTTTAAAAATATGCCAGGTTTACACATAGCAGGACTGACAGTTTATCTCCTTTTCTCTGTGCTTAGGCTTACACAGTCATAGCTGTCAGGAAATCCAAAGAAAAACATAGCCGAGGGGAGACCAACCTCTTCCAGCCGAGCTTTGTTATGCCCAAATGTTACACAGGAGCATGAGCTGACATCCTATCTTACCTGCCTCTTCAGACACAGGGGAGAGCAAAGAAAGCTGAGGAAACAGATCTGTTCTATTTTTCTGGTCACTGCCATTGTCAGAGTTAAAATTGTACTCCTTCTTTTGTGTGCTTATTCCAGGTCATAATTTGCAGATGATATGGTACCCTTGTCACCAACTGAAGAAAATATAAGAGGACAGGCTACATCTTGATGGTGGAATTTTGACTCGAACATTGATTTTTTTCCTCCAAAAGAACGTACTGAACTTTCAGATGTCAAAATTTACATATAGTTCTATTTATTTATTATATTGAGCATATCTAGCATGTTGACAAGAATAAAGGGAAATATGACTCTTAAACATTTCAGGTAAAATGGTAAATGTTTTAACTCTCTGAGGACAAAATGTCAATGTACATCAAGAGTCAATACTCTTCACCCCTCTTAAAAATGATTTTCTTTTAAGTTATCTAAATAAAAATGATGTATTTTAGAAATTGTTCCAAAGAAATTAGGCATAGAATTTAAGTATACTTGTAATATAATTTTAAATGACCAGTGATTAACTCACTTTTTCAGGATACTGAATGAATCCCCAGCAAATCTGATAAAAGTAATTTGCAGAGCTCTGTGTTCCCCAACGGCACTCTAGTATGTACCTCCGGGCTATGCCAGGAGTGTCATGGAAGAACTGTTACCTTGCTAACCTGGATTTTTTTCTCACATAGAACTTTTGCCTGGGAGGAAGAAGATCTTTTTCTTCCATAAAACCACAGTATCATAAAATCAGCAACTTTACATGAAAGAAAAGAGAGGGGAAAAAAAAGGCAAAATTTATATAGCTCAGAAAAGCAATTAGATAAAGCATTTTTTAAGAATTTTTGAATATTGAGTGACATAATCTGTCTTATTAGACATGAAAGCAAAGATGAGCAGAAACTATGGTGTTGAACCAGATTATTCAATGTGATGCAAATTTGATCATAATGTCTTTAAAAGACTGTGCTAGAAATATGCATTCTCTTTCCAAAGAGTTTAAACATACAACTTTGTTATTCTTTAAAAATAGCTCCTTCAGCACAGAAACTATGTCTGATAGTTTCTTGAGCTCTGAAAACAAATAAAGTGACATGATTGTCATTGCTTTGAGTCCTCCAACTCACTGACAAACAGACGTTCACTTAAAGACTTAAATTCTTACTTATATTCAGGGGTAATATAAATGGAAATATAATTTTTTTAAATAAAGGGAATTTACAGGTGATTTAGTACAGTATAATAACCTCACAGCTGAAGCAACAAAGGTCAAATGAGTTGTCTGAAGTTGTACAATTAGTATTACATAAGTGGTTAAAATTAGATCTAAATCACCATGTAATGTTCATTAACCCAAATAATAAATCCCTCTTTTCCCTTAACAACTTCCTATGTAATAATGTAGAACTTCTGCCAAACACTTGAATCTGAGCAGTATGATCAATTTTAATAGCAATGTGTTTAAAGTATTTATCTACATTACAGATTCAGGTAATATATCCCAAGCTTGACAGTATTTAATGTGGAAGGATAGCTTTTAATCATCTGTCTAAATGTGGGTAGCCGGTATTTGTGTTGCTATTACAAGAGTGATAAATCGGCTTAAAAAACAAAACAAAGCAAAACAGTTCCCCACCACTACCCCTCAAAAACTGAATCAATCTTAGGATATTTTAATAACATTTTGAAGTCCAGAAAATGACAAAAGTAAAATCCATTGCACTTGAACTCATTTCACCTGAGTAGGTTTTGTTTTCAGTTCCACTCACCAATTTAAGGTGGTCTTTGCAAACTAGAGCATTTCTAGTGACTATCAGCAAAATTCAAAGATTCTGATAACTTTCCTCTTTTAAGTAGGTAACTGGGATAAAATTGAATAATGATTCTATCTGCGTAAGGACAAATAAAGGATTTAGAGAGGATAAGTAGGTGAATGGGTATAAATAGACTTAGTTAAAATAAAGCTTTTTTTTTTTTTTCTGTATTCTCCAGGCATTAATTCTAAAAAGGCCAGTTGACAAGTGACTACAATAGTTGGTTACACAGAGAGGATGAGGGAAGGGAATATGGTTTGATGTTACTGTTAAATGGCAGCAATTTTTCAACAGCAGCTATGCTTTTGTATAAATTTAAATTAGATGGTATCTGCTTATAGATTATTAATCAAACAGAAATATTCAATTGAAGTTTTCCCTCATGATTAAACTTTTATTTTGCATAATTTGCCATTTGCCCTTCATCTATAGCTGCAATCTCATTGATATAAAAGAAATGTCAACTTCAAAGTTGCCATCTCTTACAAATTATAAATTCAGCTTTGTGGATTAATGTTATAAGTGTCCTATTCTTAAGATAATTAAATGTGAATGAACCATACTTTAGAGGCAACCAAGCTGAAACCTTTCTCCCCAAAGATGTACAGGAATAAATTACCTGAAAAATTTAGTCCTGAGCTTTTCAATACATACATAGAAATCAACTAACATATTTAATAGGATAGATATATAAATAAAAATTTCATGAAAGAGCCATTGTTACTGTTCTTTTTCAAATTGCTTTTTAATTCATTTGATAAAATTTATTAAAATCTTTATAATTCATTTGAGAGAAAGTTAATACATTATCACCTTAGTTATTAAAAAATTAATGAACATAAAGTTTGTGTGTTTGAGATTGCAGAATGAGCTTTTAAAAAAGTGAATCCTCGTACATTATAGCTTTAAATGCTGTGTAAAATACAAAGCTAAGAGCTTTGGAGGATGGAGAAAGCTGGGAGCTTTGTAAAGGGAATCAGATGGAGATCTAACATAGAGTAAAATCCCCATTTTATTGGCAGTTTACCATCAGGGTAGTTGCAGTTTCCCTGAAGATAGGTTAAAAATGATCTCTAGTCAGACAAACCAGGTGAAGGAGCTCTAATGTACTAAGAGCTGCCCAAGAGTAAGTGGCAGAAAGGAGACATACAGAGACGATTTCCATAAATTCAGCTCAAGTTCCTGGTGGACCACTGAACAATTCATGATCTGAGTGAAAGTGGAGCAGTCTACAGTTCAAGAATAAACAAAGACATTGCCTGCTAAAATCAAAAGCATTGTCAGTCTATGGGGGAGAAAACAGAACCGAAACCAGAATCTACACAGCCCAACACTTAGAATGTCCAGGATGCAATCCAAAATGACTCAGTGTAGGAAGACCAAGACTGTGACCCAATCCCAAGGTAAAAGAAAAGCAACGCTTGAATGGCTACAGAATTAGAATTACACGAGGATGGCAAAGCAGCTCATGTAGCTATGTTCTGCAAACTAAATCAAAATTCACATTTACAATGAATGAAAATAGGACATCTCAGCAAAGATACAGACGATGTGAAAATCATCAAGTGATCTGTTAGAACTGAAATAAGTATTTGAAACCCAATCATTGAATGAACTTAATAGGATGCAGATGACAGAGAAAAGGACCAGAGAATGTGCAGCCTATCAGTAGATTTCATTAAGTAAAACAAGGGGAGAAAACAAAATGAACAGAGCCCAAAAGACCTATAGGATAATATCAAAACTTCTAAGACAGGTAATTGGGCTCCCCGGAGAAGAATGGGACAGAAGAGCCGCTTAGAAAATAATGACTATAACAACCATTTTTATTAAATAAACAAGATGTTAACATTAACAACTCAGCAAACCCCAAACTGGACATGTTCAGAAGCTATTTTGTAGATAATCACATTTGAATTTTTGAAAGCCAGAAAGCATGAGAAAATTTTAAAGTACTCAGTGAAAATAACATGTTAATATAGAGGAACAACAATTTGAAAAAACAGACTTCTCAACAGAAACTGTAGAGATCAAAAGACAGTGAGGGAAAAGCCCTTACTGCACTACAGTAATAATAAAAATCAAGAAAATGTGACTCCATAATTTAAAATGAAGTTAAAAACAGCTCCAAGAATAATATAAAATAAATATGTTTTTCTGGTAAAGAAAACAAAGGAAATTTATTTCCATCTGAACGACACTACCAAAAAAAAAAAAAAAAAAAAATGCCCATACGAACAAAAAGATCTTAAGACTAAGGGGAAATTAGGAAATTATATCACATGAAATTTTGGATTTTTAGGAATGACTGAATAGCATAAGAAATGTTAAAATTATACAAAAGACTACTTTCCCTCACTTTCTTTAAAATGTCCTAATATATAAGGCCACTATTAAAACATTATATTGTGGGTATTAAGTTATGTATAGATTAATGCAATTGTCAACTGTAATACAAAAATGAGGGGGGTAAATGGATCTATTGTATGATTGCAACATTTCTGTATTTCACACAGAATGGTACAAATGAATTCTAGGTTCTATGTGGCTCAGTGTTAGTGATATAAATTGTAAGCCATACAGAAGCTAGCTAAAAATGATAACAAAGATACATAACCGAAAAGCTAATGAATAAAAAATATGATTTCTAAAAACATAATCAAATAATTGAGAAGATGATAGGGGAGATGGTCCTGGCACCAAAAATAGAGAGCAGACTATCATAAAACAAATAACAAAATCACAGGACTAAGTCTAAACATAAATATTACAGTGAATGTCAATAGACTCAACACTTTAAAAGGAAAGATCATACTGGATATTATAAAAAATCTAGATCTCAATATATGCTATTGACAAAACATGCATGTTAAATATGAAGGCAGGACTATTGAGAGTCAAGGGATTGAAAAATATATGCTGTACAGTACAAAGCATAAGAAGGCAAAAGAAGCAATACCAGTACTAGATGAAACAGATTTCAAAACGATCAATTTTATCAAGTATTCAGAGACATTTTCTAATGGTAAAAGAGGAAATAAACAATAATCGTACAGGTGTATACAGATGATAACCAAGGCTTAAAATAAGGGGAAAAATGGATGATGTAAAGGTAGAAAATAGACAACTTCATAGTCATGCTTGGAGATTAACATCCTCTCTCAGCCCTTGATAGTGCAAACTGAAAAAATGATTATTAAAAATCCAGAAAATCTAAACACATTCTCAAGTCCACGGACCTGATCATATAAAACCTCACTCAACATCTGCACATACCATCAAGCACCCATAAAGTGTGACCAAAAGAGAGCATCAACTAGACCATGAAAACAATGTGAAAAATTTTCAGACTCCTGGAGTGATGCAGTATATTTTCTGGGGGAAAATAGTATAACTAAGTTAATCACCAGTTACAATAGGATACATGGAGGAAAAAACCCAAATATTGGAAATTGAATAACACAATTTTGAGCAATTATGAAGAATTGCTCAAAGAATAAATCACTAAATAAAAGTTAAAAATTTTTCACTAAATGAAAATAACAATACTGTCCATGAAAGTTTCTAGACTACAATCAAACTAAGTCACAGTGTAAAAATGCAGGCTTAAGTGACACCTACAGAATATAGAAAAAGAAGGGTAATGTAAATCCAAATGTTATGGTTCAGATGTGAGGTGTCCACCAAAAGCTCACATGTGAGATAATGCAGAAATGATTCAGAGGAGAAATGATTGGGTTGTGAGAGTCTTAACCCAATCAGCGAATTAATCCCTGATGGGATTAACTGAAGTGGTCAGGTATGGCTGAGGAGGTAGGAATTGGGGCGTGGCTATGGGGTACGTATTTTGTATCTGGAGAGTGGAGTCTCTCTCTCCCTGCTTCCTGATCACTGTGATGTGAGCTGCTTCCCTTCACCACACTCTCCCACCATGATGTTGAGCAAAATTAACCCAACAGAAAAGGGGCAAACGGTAATGAAAATAAAGTCAAAACCTTGTTCACACTAAAGAGTAAAATTAAAATATTGAACAGAAAATGGAGCACCAACAAATCTCCAATACCAGAAAGATCTTTCGGATATTAAATGAATAATGAAGTGCCATTACCAACAACTTTATGCAAAAACAACTGACAACATAGATAGAATGAAAAAATTCCTGAAAGTTAAAAACTGTCCAAGGTCATTAAGAAGAAATAGATACCCAGATAGCCCTATATGGATATAAATTGAAATAATAGTTGAATGTAAGAAAAAATTATAGGTTCAGATAGCTTCCTGGTAAGTCCTGTCAAAGTTTTAGAGAACAAATATAACTCTACCTGTGCTATGGTTGAGAATAGAAAAGAACATTTAAAATTCATTTGGGAACAAATAACCCAATCAATAACTGGGCAAAGGAACTGAACAGACATTTCACAGAAGAAGAAATGTTAATGGTCAACAAACATATAAAAAAATATTGAACACCTCTAACAATTAGAGAAATGCAAATTGCCTTGAGATTTCATCTCACTTCTGTCAGAATGGCAATAACAAGAACACAAGAAACAACGAATGTTGGTGAGGATGTGGTGAAAGGGTGCACTCATACATTGTTCATGGGAATGCAAATATTGCAACAGCTCTGAAAAGCAGTATGGAGATTCCTCAAAGAACTGGGAATGGAACTACCATTTGACCCAATCCTCAGTATTTATCCAAAGGAATTAGAATCAGCACAGTACAGTGATGAAGCCACATCAATGTTTATAACAGCTCAATTCACAATCGTTAAGCTATGGAACCAAACTAGGGGGCCTTCAACAGATGAATGGATAATGCAAATGTGGCATATACACACAATGGAATATTACTGAGCCATAAAAAAGAATGACTATGAATTCTGCTAGTAATTGGATGAATCTGGAGACTATCATGCTAAGTGAAAATAAGCCAATCCCCCAAAACCAAAGATTGAATCTTCTCTCTGATATGTGGATGCTAACACACAACAAAGGGAAAGGGGAGAATAGAAGTTCAGTGGATTAGACAAAAGGGAATGAAGACAAGAAGGGGGATAGGAAAGAAAGTGGAATGAATCTGACACAACATTCCTAAGTATATATATGAAGACACCATGATGAATCCCAATATAGTGTACATTCACAAGACTGGGATCCTAATTAGTATACAATATAGTCCATGTGTGTAGAAATATGCCAAATATACTCAACTATTATATATAACTATAAAAAAACAAATAAAAAGTAAAAAAAATAAAAAGTAAACAATAATCTAGTGTCTACCTTTCATACTACAAATGAGAGTGCTGTACTTAGTTGGGGATCTGATTTTACATGCTTATTCCAGTCAGAGGTGGGCTTTATGTGCTGAATTATTTTATACTGCTATAAGGCAATATATAATAATATACCAACAAATAGTTATAAATACTGTAATTCTGTGGGATGGAAAGACTGCTTCCAGTGCAGGGATCACTGCAGGCCTTTTACAGGAGATGACTATGAATAGATTGGAGTTGAGTGGTCAGAAGAAACAACTCGAGAACACCATGTTCCAGGTGGGAAGACTGCACAGCAACAAGTCAAATGATTCCAACTCTTAGGAGCTATGATCATATTTACTAGAGTGCCAGCAACAGAGAGAATAGAATGTCTAGTCATCTGAGATGGACCCAAACCCTTTTAATAGGTTACGAGTAGGAGGAACAGCTCTTATTCAGAGTTCTATTCATCTTTCCTCATCTCTGTCCAGAATATAAGTAGAATAGGTTTATTCTAATCTAAGACTGAAACACTCTACTCTTTCCATGGTTGCCCAAGGTAAATGAGAAAGAGAGGACAAGCAGATCACAAAGAGAAAGAGAATTAAATTACTTCACAAAAAAAGGATATGAGAGGGTCAATATTATGCCTTGTAGTATACACCTAATTTGCTCAATAAATGTTTATCTGATGACATAAATACTCAAGCGTGTACAAAGGGATATTTGCACAAATAATCAGAATACTGGAAAATATGCAGTATTCCATTATGAATGGCACTCTTAGGCATATTGTTTGAATTTGGGAGTCTCCATGTGTTGAGTCAGGGTTCTCTAGAGGAACAGAATCAATAGGAAGTATGATTATAAAAAAGGGGTTTACTAGATTGACTTATACCACCAGAAACTGGATAGTTCATAATAGCTATCTGCAAGCTGGAAAGCTGGAAGAATCAGCAACTGCACAGTCAAGAGCAGGAAACCCCAGAACAAGAAGGATGAACAGTGCTACCCTAGTCCTAGACCAAATTTCTGGAAACTACCTGGAGAATCACTTGCAGAGTCCACTTTGGAAGAGTGAAGAAGCGAGAGTTTGATATCCTCAGATGATTGAAGCTGCAATCAAGAACCCTTTCAAGCAGAGCCAAGCTTGAGCTTGCATCTGCATGTGCTTCCTTGCTCTTCCAACTTTTATTCCATCTTATTGGGCAGTGCTGACCATGCTTAGGGAGGGGCTCCACTTCAGTTCACTATCCCACATGCCAATCATTCCTAGATACGCCCAAATTGATACACCAGAGGCTTCTTAATCATAGGCACCTCTTTTTTTTTTATTTACTTATTGATTCATTGAACACAAATGGA